>QKWP01000035.1:622659-639442 GCA_003550325.1 Gigaspora rosea
CGTCTGTATTTTTATTATAAAATTACTAGTAATTTTCAAATTGTGGCTTAGCACAAAAAATTTTTTCTAAAAAAAAGAACTTTTTAGAAAAAAAATCATATAAAATCAAAAATAAGACTTAAAGTTATCAAACTTTTTAGACATAATGCTCCATATCTAACAAATTATAAAGAGTTATTAAAATCATAATTAATAATTAAAATTAGCAGATAATCAGGTTTAAAATGTGTCATAATTTAGTACTTTGTACTAAATTTAGACGGGTAAATCCTATCCATTAATTGTTACAAATCATTATAAAGTCAAATTAAAATAAATATGGATTTTTGTTTAACCTTTTAAAACCCATTTATATTTGTTTAATAGTTTAATATAAACTCTATTCTAAAATTAACTTTTAACTGTAACCTATATCCCTAAAAAATGTGTATCAAAAAATTTTATTTTTCAATGGATTGTTAATTTTTTTATACTATATATATTTCATTAATCTAATTTCATTTTAATTTATTACACTAATTTTTAATATTAACATTTATCTACTGTACTGTAATTTTGTTCTTTTATTTGAAATTCATATATTAGAGCGATTTAGGATACTCTAATTTCAAATAAAATTAGTGATATATTTGTTTTAAAATATAATAATACTATATCATCAAAAAAAAGCTCTTTAATATCTGATTTCAGAATTTTGAAAACTCTCACTTATTTTCAAAAAAGGTAATTCTATATCATCCTATTTCTCAGCTAATTCAATATAACATTTAAAAGTTCTAGATGCAAATTTAGGTTACAATTTATTGTGAATAATATTAATTGCAGGAATATAGTAATATATAGTATTAGAGTATAGGTTAGGGACAATGATTTAATATAAATCGCATAAAACTGCATAATATAATTAATAATAGATAATAGGTTAGATTGATTTGCTGTATAAAGTATTTTTGCTATTAAGTTATTTTTATATAATTGGCTTTTTAAGTACAATTCCAAAAGGTGCTAAATAAAAATTAATCAATGCAAATTACGAGCAAGGTCAGAAAAAACTTGAAAAAGTTCCAAAGTATTCCAAATAGTAGACTCTATACTAAACCTTTATACATATGTAATGGCACAAAATGTAGCATAATCATAAATATAAATTTTGGATATAGAATATGTATATAATTATAAAAAAATATATGCACACCAAAACACATAATTTACTTCTGTTGAATGCATAATTAACAGTTTATTGCAGTATAAAATCACTGTTCCTTTGCCTTTAAAATAACCTTACAAAACATAGAAATTACTATATCCTGTAAGGTCATTTTCAAGACAAAAACCCCATATACTTATATCCTCAGCCTCATTGTTATTATATTCCAATAAGGTTTTAAATCTTATTAATCTAATAAACCTAGTGGTTTAAATCTTTTAAAGGAATCAATACATTCTAATTGAATTTGAAAAATAAATAAATATTAGAATATCAAAAAAAACAAAAACATGTAGTAAGATTTCTAAACTTTATTATATAAAATTTCTTAGTATAAAACATAATGCAAAAGTATTCAAAGAATAGAAGCATAGAAGTATAATAAAGTAACAAAAAAGGATATACTTACAAATCCTCTAATTTCTATGCCAGTGATTTTCTAACCTTGACACATATACAAAACAAAGCATAATGAGATATATAAAACTAAAAAAGCAAAAATATTACAATAATATACAGATATATATTATAAAATTGTGTAATGTACTGTTGTAATAAAAAAAAAAGATAATAAAGCATAGAAATTCAATAAACAAGTAGTATGAGTCTAAAACTATCTTTTTTTATATCTTATTTATTTTGCTGAAAAAGTTGATAATAACTGATTTTTTATTGATTATAAAACCTTGGATCATCTAATCTTCATATATATAGTTATTAGTTGTAGACAAATATTGTAAATTATTAAAAATTTTTGATCAAAAAGTATAACCATGAGCTAATAAAAATCAGCTAAATTTTATAGATTATTCTAGAGCCAATCTTCAGTATTTTATAAATGTAATTTGTTATATGAACCAAATTTTGAAATATCCCTGCTGCATTACTATATAGAACATTTTCATCATCTTGCATATAATAAATTACTTTTTTTAAGCTACTAACACCTTTTTTCTTTGCAAAGTGTAATATTAGTTTTTATTTGAATTAATACTGAATTGATAATTTCAATAATTTTTAGATTTAATGTATATTTGAAACACTCTATTCATAAACATATTCATGAATAGTATCATCTACTACTATTTGCAAGATAAACAATATCAAATACAAATCGTTTTAATTATATGTTAAATATTTATTATAATTAAAAAAAGAAAAATTATAAGTATCTCCTGTGAGAGATGCATCTTCCCAGGAGATATATTTCTCACCTGGCGTACCGATATCAGATTAGGGGTCAGTTCACTCCCGCCAGTGAACACATGTTAGATAAGTACCATTTTTTTTTGAATTTTTTTTTGTTTATTTTGTTTATCGTTATTTTCAACAATACTAATGCTTTTCTTTTTTTTTTTTTGGGACCTGCTTCTTTGGCTTCTTTGGACCGTTTTACATTATTCTTTTTTTTTAAGTTTTCTTTTGATCTTTCGGTGTATTATTGGTAAGTACTTTCTTCTGATCATTCAACATATTTTTTCTAGTAAAAATTGCGAACTTTTACTGATCTTCCAAAATCGATTGGTAAACTTCCTTATAAACTTACTTCTGGTCTTTTGGCGATTTGTTGGTAAACTTTCTTGTAAATTTTCCTCTGATCTTTTGGCATTTCTCAGTGAACTTTTTTGGGTCTTTCAGCTTTTTGTTAATGAACTCCTGTTGATTTCGGCGTTTTCTGGCAAATTCTCTTGTGAACTTTCAGGTGAATTCTCTTGTAATCTTTTGATGTTTGTTAGTAAATTTTCTTGTAGATTTTCAGCACTTTCTGGTGAACCCTCTTGTGAACTTTCAGCATTTTCTAGTAAATTTTCTTGTGGGCTTTCGGTGTTTGGTTAGCCCTCTTGTAGACTTCTGGCATTTGGTGAACCCTCTTGTGAACTTCCAGCATTTTTCGAGTTTTCTTTTAATCTTTCAGGGCTCTATTGTTAAGTATTTTTCAACATTTTTTTTTTGTTTTTTTTTTTGCAAACTTTACTGATCTTTTAAATGATTTGTTGGCGAACTTTCTTGTGAACTTTCTTCTGGTCTTTCGGTGTTTCTTGAACTTTCTTGGGTCTTTCGGCAGTTCTTGATAAATTTCTTGGGTCTTTCAGTATTTTGTTGAACTCTTCTATGGACTTACAGCATTTTTTTTGTGAAACCTCTTGTGAACATTCAGTGTTTTTTTGGTAAATTCTTTTGTGAACTTTCAGCGGTTTCTGATAAACTCTCTTGTGGACTTTCGCTTATCTTTCGGTGCTTTATTGGTAAGTATTTCCGATCTTTAAATGTTTTTTTTTTTTTGCGAACTTTTACTGATCTTTTAAAATTGCTTGGTAAACTTTCTTATGGACTTTCTTTTGCTCTTTTGACGATTTGTTGGTGAACTTTCCTCTGGTCTTTTGGCGTTTCTTGGTAACGTTTGGTCTTTTGGAGTTTTTTGGTGAACTTTCTTGGGTCTTTCGGTATTTTGTTGAAATCTTCTGCAGATTTTCAGCATTTTTTTTGTAAATCCTTTTGTGAAAATTTTGCATTTTTTGGTGAATTCTCTTGTGGACTTTTAGCAGTTTCTGATAAACTCTTTTGTGGACTTTCGGTGTTTTTCATTGATCTTTTGGTGCTCTATTGAGTACTTTTGATCTTTTAACGGGTTTTTTATGAACTTTTACTGCTTGCAAAATCGCTTAGTGAACTTTTTTATGACTTTCTTCTGCTCTTTCGACGATTTGTTGGTGAACTTTCCTTTGGTCTTTCGATGTTTCTTGGTAAACTTTGAGTCTTTTGGCGTTTTTTAGTGAACTTTCTTGGGTCTTTCATTGTTTGTTGAACTCTTCTGTGGACTTTTAGTATTTTTTTTGTAAATCCTCTTGGGCATCACAAAATTTGTTGGGTTTTATGTAGTTGGATATAAATGAAATTTTGCAGTAAAGTATAATCAGCGGCTTAAGCGCCCGATTATACTTTACTGCAAAATTCGCTTAAATACTAGATTGTTAAATTGTACCGGGTATACAAATTTATGATATAATTGATCGAGTTAAATATATTAATTTTTAAATAAAAAATCTTATAAAAAATATCTAGTTGTTATTTGCTTTTTGATTGGATCCGAAGTGAATATAATCAGAAGTTTTTCTGAAATTGTTGTTTGTTATACATAATTATATGCAATTGATTGGTTGCATGTAATTTAGGCTAGTGTCAAATACGTGATATCTCCGTTATTTGATTGACTGACTAGCGTGAGATATATATCTCCCTGCAGGAGATATATCTCTTGCGGGAGATGCCTAAAAGCACACTTAAAAAAATATATAACTATAATAAAAAAATAATTTACTAGGTTTTTTTGATTAGCATGTTCATTATTTGGTGTATAGCACAAATTATCTTATAATAAGCTTGTGTTCCTTGTTATTTTCAATCAGCTTAATTGTATTAAGTTTTTAATTATACCAACATAATAATTTTAAAATTATTAGTTATTTAATTTTAAAATTTGATTATGTGAATTATTTGGATTTTTAAATACAGTTAAACAATCATATTTATTTTAATTAATTAAAGAATGTTTTTTCTTTTAACAAATAATTATTTTTAATTTTTAATCAAGGAATTCATGAGTAAAAAAGTTGTATTATTTCATATTAAGAAATTTATAATAAAAAAAATAAAAAAATTTGTTATATGAATTAATATAATTAAAATAATATAATATACAATCCTCTTATTATAAAATAATGCCGTATGAAAATTTCTTTTTTATGTGATATAATTGGACAATTTTGCATATATGTGCATACTCTCTTGAAATTTAAATTAGCTAACTTTATATAGATGATAATTATCATTACTATAATTATACATTGCTAATGCTATAATAGGATCATTATACATATGTAATTTATACGAAATTTGATTATTTTATATATTAATATGTAATATCATAATATATTCATAATTTGTCTATTATGATACTATGAATTAATAATCAGTTGTCTTGATTATTTTTTTAAAACATTAACTTATCTTTTAAATTTAAAAATTGATTCTGTTCTTTATGTACAATTTGTATCTTTGAAATTAAATTAACTAAAAAACGGATAACAAATGTATGATAGAAGAAGCATAATAGTTCGGAACTAGCAAGATACTATAGTTAGTAGCACATTTTTTTCTTTTACTTTTTTTTTAATACAGTACTAACTTTTTATATAATAACAAATATAGTAAAAATAATATGACGATTCTTTAAATCAATTACAGGTATAAAACAAATAAGATTTTTGCTAACAAAATCACTCTTCGGGACTATGTAATTTTGTTAGCAAAAATCCCAAATATATAGCTTTTTACAAACATTCAAATATTAATAATTAATTTACAGGAATTAATTGTGGATTATTCATTAAAATATTTTCTAAATATTCACCAAGTGGGCTACAATTGCCAAAGCTTTATTCTTGGTGCTATCACGTAGTACCTGCAATTAGAAAATATGGGTCAATAAATAGTATGACACTAAAACTTATGAAAACACTTCATAAAGAATATGTGAAAATACCTTAGGGCGCTGACATTTATTACCTAATATCCATTTACTATAGGGGCTTATCCCCCACCCCCAGGTAAGATCTATAAATAGAATTTTAGCCAACCAAATTTAACTAAGTAAGATTTTTCTTGACTCCCACCCCCTAAAATATTACCTAATTAATGTCAGTACCCTTATCGAATTTCGAACAAGGAAGACTATATGAAACAAATATTAAATGCAGTACATTTTAAATATAGTAAATCAGCGTTGATATTGGACATATGTCCAATACAATATTGCTTAGTAGATAATCCCTAAGTATCGATAATTGATTATTATTAGGTTAAATAGAAAAATTCACCAAAAAAGAAGTCACTAAAAAATATCGCTGAACGAAAGAGTTTGGAAAACTTCTATGTGCTTTAACATTAAGGTCAGAAGAACTGGAAGATTTCCTTTAAAAAAATAGAAATAATTTGGACCCGTTACAAGCCGAAGGCTTTCAAAACCTACTAACTGGCCTTGATGATTTTTTCAAAGTGGAATCAACTGTGTCTCTTGACGAAGATAATTGTATAGAAATATTTTCTTCTGTATCTTTAGGAAGTACTAATATAATTTGTGCTACATCAAATTTTTATAGAAAACCAATGTTTTTTAATGTTTTAGTAAGTGCACCTGATAATCAAGAAAATGAATTAAATTGGTATGGCTTAGTAAGTATCAGTTTCATTTTATTTGATTTATATATTCTAATACTTTTTAATAATAAATAATGATAATAATGGCTATAAGCAATGAAGTTAGGAAATATTCTCTAATTTCATAAGTAATATATACTAATGCATATAAAAAATATCATTTATAAAATTCTGTTGATATTCAAGTTTTATCAAGTGATAGACAAAGATCTGTTAAAACTTTACTCTTGTTCGTTGATATGATAAAGTTGGTTGTTAGTGAATTATGGGGATGTTCTTAATTGAAATTAATTAAACAATACAGTTGTATACCTATAGATAGTATAAATAGAACCATACATATAGTTGCAAGATTTGAAAAAACAAATGAATATTTGATAAACAGTTTTATGTTCTAATATTTAACAAGTATATTTAAAGGTATCTAAGATTTAAAGTGTATCAAAATTAAAGTATAATGCTAATTATTGATTAATAANTAATGTTATAGTAAGTGCACCTGATAATCAAGAAAAAATAAATGAATATTTGATAAACTGTTTTATGTTCTAATATTTAACAAGTATATTTAAAGGTATCTAAGATTTAAAGTGTATCAAAATTAAAGTATAATGCTAATTATTGATTAATAACATAATGATCAATATATAGCGATTTTGATTAGTTTGATAATAATCGATAATTTGATTTATATCGATTACTTACCTATTTTCATTATTAATCAATTTTTTATATATCGATTTATAACAAGTTAATCAATGTGTAACATTTAATTTTAATCGATATAAATCAATTATGTATTATAAATCGATATATATCTACTTAAAATATTTCGTGATGTGGATGGCGAGATATCATCGAAAAACAATTAGTTGACTATATATAAACAAATATTGTTTACATAGAAATTTTATATAGTCAGCCAATTATTTTTCAATAATATCTCACCATCCACTAGGCCAATTTGGATGATCTAACCACCATTAGATGCGTCTTGACAAGCTCTACAGCTTTTAATTAGTTGACAATTATCATTAACTTTGTAAAAAATGCTTTAAATAGAAGCATACCACATTTCGCCTATAGTGATTTTTATATAATCTGCATTACATTACACTATGATTATTCTCTAGTTGACTGGAAGATTATCAATTAAAATATAAAAATATATTTATATTATTCAAACTCAAACTAGTTTACAAACTTCAAACTCAAATTTAAACCAAACTCAAATTTGACTAAAAAGTTTGCTTCAAATCAAATTCAATACTTTTTTTAATCATAGTTTGGGTTTGGGTTTGATCTCAAATCAAATCAAACCCAAATCTGACCTAAAGTTTAATTTGATCCAGGTTTGTAGGAACCCTAAATAGAAGTATGATAGTTCAGGACATAGCAAGATAATTAGTAATATAGTAGTATCTTTTAATATAGTACTAACATTTCACATAATAACTAACATATTATAATAGTAGGAACATAATGGTAGGAATGTAACAAGAAAGTTAGTAGCAATAGTAATTTTTTTATTTTATACAGTATTAATATTTCTTTTTTTTTAGAACAGAACATAGCACGATAGTAGAGGCATAATAGTTTGAAATATTAGAAACACAACAATATTTTTTTATGTATAGTACTAATGTTTTTTTTAGAATAGAACATAACATAATAACGAACATATATTAATAAAGGCATATAGTTTATAACATAGCAAGATAGTTAATAGTATAGTAGTAGTATGGGCATGTATAATAGTTTGAGACATTAGTAGCATTGTTAACTTATATTTCTACCTTTTTAAAGAAATGCTAAAGACTAGAACGACTATTGCAGGGAGACACTTTATATTATAATTTATACTAATTACTATGGTATGCAAAGGTCAGTAGGGATACTGTTATTTGGGCAGTATTTTTTAAAAAGGCTTGTGAGATTTGCAATTATGAAAGAGGCTACAATTAATAGTATACTAGGTAAATGCATAGCATTGTTTGTCCGAAGCTAAATATTTATATAAATATAATAATAAAAACTTTGCTATTTACTAGATAAAAGCATAGCATTGTTGTCTAAAACTCAATTTTATTTCTTGTACTATAAATTTTATATATGTTCTAATTTATAGAATTAATAATAACTTTTGATATACTAGTCTCTTTGGATGATTTAACTATCAAAATGTTTTCTCGATGAAACAATTCTAACAAGCCCAAAATCATTGAAATCCAATTACAGGATTCCAAGATTATTCACCACTAAGTAAATTTCTTTACTATTGATCTACTGGGCTGTTTTGGATAATTTAACCACCAAAATGTCATTTCAGTAAGATGATTCTAACAAGTCCAAAATTATTAAATTCCAATTACAGAATCCAAAGATCGATAAAGATTTATTAATCATTTAATCAAATTGATTTTATATATAAAATCAATTTGATTAAGTGATTAATAACTCTTTATCAGTCTTTGGATTTTGTAATTGGAATTTAATGATTTTGTGCTTGTTAGAATTGTCTCACTGAGATGAACATTTTGGTTGTTAAATTATCCAAAACAGCCTAGTGGATCAAAAGTTATTTAATAGTAAAGAAATTTACTTAGTGATGAATGATCTTGGGATTCTGTAATTGGATTTTAACGATTTTGGACTTGTTAGAATCATCTTATCAGATGAACATTTTGATTGTTAAATCATCTAAAATGGACTAGTAGATCAAAAGTTATTATCAATTTCATAAATTGGCCAATTAAAAATAATTTAAATGGACAGATGAAAAGTGCAAAGTTGTGTTTTTGATATTTTAATATGTGTTGCATCAAGAAAGTAACTTTTGTATCATAATACATAAAAACTAAAAGTCCTTCGCTTCACTCCAGACAATGAAAATACTAAGAATTGTATTAGTTGTAATTTCAGTAAAGACATATTATTTCACTTATTCTTTATTTAATAAGCCAGAGATTCTTCTCTGCCTTTTAGCAAGGGAAAAATCTTGAGTATTTTTTTGCATTCAGCGATCTTGCCTTTTTTTATTATGAACTATGCAGTCTAGCTGCCTTGTACAAGTACAAAATATGACTACTAACGTTCTGTGTAAAAAAGACTCTCCAAGCAATAACTAAGTTACCTGCCCAAAGCGATCTGCAATACCAAACATTCGTCTCAATCCGGTATCAGAATTTATCTTCCGATTTTAATCTGTCATTCACTGACTGGTGTTGGATGCCATATCAAGACCGCCTTTCTTTTCTTAAAATTTTAACTTCTTCACAAAGAGCACGTAAAGAAAAAAAGGGGAAAGATAAAAACAAAAACAAAAAGAAAATGACAAAGTATAAAAGGGAAAAAACAAAAAGAGGAGAAAAAGGAAAAACGAAAGAAAAGAATAAAACAGAAAAAGAGAAAAAGAAAGAAAACAAAATAAATCTAGATAGGTATAGTTAAAGTCTATACTAAACTCGTAAAAATTATACAGCACAGTCTCTATGATCTCAGCGCTGTATTACAATGAAGAATGTAACTACATAACTCTATATCTTCTACGAGGTCGAGATCCACCAAGCGAAAATTTATTTAATCCCATCCGTCCGATATTAGTCCTTCGCCAAAAACACGTGGTCACCTGGCAGCATTGCAAGCACGTGACTTCTCGTGACTTCATGCACTAGAGTTTCCATTCTCAGATGTAAACAATGTTGATCTTCTGGAGGGGGTAAGCCGAAGTCGCCACTTTTTGGAAAAATTTTTGAAAAAACCGAGTGGGAGGCCGATACACAGGTTTCACTTGTAGAAAGAAAGGAGTGTGGGTTCTTCTTTATCAACTTCATATGCCCTTACTTTCACCTTATGGCGGACACCCCAGGAAGGCTTTTCCTACTACCGGTGAGTGATAAACTCTGAACTTGTCAGCAGACAGTCTATTAACTTTGTCTCTAAACGACAAGTGCTATAAAGCGGTAAGTGATAAACTCTAAGACTACTAGCAAGATAGTCAATTAACTCTATCCCTAAATAATAGCTGCCGCCATAGGACCTATGTAAGTATATTTTCAGTTTATACAAAATTAATACTAAAGTTTTTGTAGAATATGTGTACAAGTGATCGTTGGGGAGAGTTGTTTTTGTTTATGAAAACCTTGAGTATTTATACATGTTTGTTCAATATAAATAAATAATAATAATAAAGAAATTTATATAATCAATATATTTGATATATGTTAAATATAATGAATATAATAAAGATAATAAATATACTACATATATCTCAAATATTAGCTATATTAGATATGTAAATTATAACTATCAAAACTGTTATGTCCCAAATATCTAAAATGTCAGACATGTCTGTGATTAACTCAAATGTCTAAGATTATCAAAATATCCAATATTCAGTGTCACAGGTAGCACAGTATCAGTTGACCAATAAAATTTGGGTACAGTATGACAATTGTAAGGACCAATCATTCAATTTTAACTAGCTTGGGCTAGAACAGTTCAATAAAGATGATTTTGGTACCATTCAAAAGCTTACATTGATACGGTCACAATAGTGGAAGTTTGAGCAAATTCTAATTATAAGGTCAAACATTATAGGTTTTAGGTGTTTTTATGGGTCTAACAACATAATAGTAGTTTTTTTCTTTTTTTTTTAATACAGTACTAACATTTTGCACAATAACAAGCATAGCATAATAGTAAAAGCATTATAGTTCAGGATGTAACAAAATAGTTAGTAGCACAGTAGTTAGTATGAGGCATGCATATAGTATGGGTATAGCATAATAGTATGAGATTTAGCATAATAGTTGGAACATAGCAGAATTTTAAAAAATTGAGTTTTGCTCATTATAGGTACTTTGTATCCTTGAAAAGGGCATTAGTTGCACTCTATTTAATACTTGTATATTTATATTATAATAAAAATTTAATAATTGTATAAGATGTAACAATAGTTTAATAGAAAATAGAAAATAGAAATTATTTATATTATTGCAAAAATCCATCGTTTAACAACAAGTTCAGTATCTAGTTATACTAGATTAAGCAAAAGTTTTTAAGTAAAAATTTTAACTTAAGAATATTATTTTTTTTAAAAACATATTTTTAATGAATTAATTAATAAACATTCTTTCATCTTTTTACTTTTATCAGATATGATTATATTTTTTAGAGTTATGAAGAATTAGAAGTTTTTTTAAAGTTAAAAAAAGCTACTTGCAAGATATTACAAAGCCTTTATCTTACAACTTAACTAAAATTTTATAATTGTAGTACTATATAACCCTATTGTACAAATTTGAAACTTTGAATGATCAATTTAAAATTCTTATCAGTTATAAAAGTTAAGATTAAAATGAATCTAAATTATCACTATTGCTAAAATGAAAATACAAAAATAAAGAATTTACAGATATAGACATTTTATTTGATATATAAAGCAATATTATTTAAAAACAAACCATATGGGCCAATTTGAGTAATTCATAAGCTGCTTATTTTTTTAAATTTTAAAGCTAAATAACTTTTGACCTACTAGTCTGTTTTAAATAATTTTACTACCAAAATGTTCATCTCTTTGAGACGATTCCAACAAGCCCAAAATTATTGAAATCCAATCACAGGAACACAAGAAAATGTGCTATCAAATAGGTGACGCACCTTTAGGGTTGAACAATTGGTTAGATATAGGTCTATCCAATTGTCCAACCCTAAAGGTGCATTGCCTATTTGATAGTGCATTGTCTCGTGTTCCTGTGATTGGATTTTAATGATTTTGAGCTTGTTGAAATAGGACCCCGAATAATCTATATGAGGTTATATTTGAACATCATAGTAAAAATTTTTTTGGTTAGCACTTTTGGTTTGGTATATTAAGCTACATTTTACACATTAGGTCAAACTTTTTTATCTATCTTTACCTTTTTTTGAATACAATGTTACTAAAAAAAATTGAATATATATTTACTAAAAAAAAACCAGACTTACACTCTCTAAAAACAAGAAAAAAAATGTTCAAAATCTCTTAAGCCCATTTAATCTACAAGCTACCAAGGATCATAAATATATATACCACAAATTGTACCAAAAAACTTAAAAAAAAAAAGCCAGTTTGCACAATTTTTACACCTCTCTTCCTTTTATCCCTCTCTTCCTTTTACCCCTCTCTCCCTTTGACCCCTCTCTCCCTTTTACTCCTCTTTCTCTTTACACCTCTCTCCTTTTTACCTGCCAATTTACTATTATAGCCCAGATTTTTTATTAGCACATTTCAAATATAATATTTATAAAAATTACCCCATTAGCATTCTTTTAAATATACCTATTTTGCCATTTAGCGGTTTTTAAATATAACCTTTTTCTCCAATACCTACTTTTCAAATATAACCTTTTTTAAAAAATGCGCTATTTTTCAAATATGATATCACATAGATTATTCAGGGTCCTGTTGAAATCGTCTCAAAGAGATGAACATTTTGGTAGTAAAATCATTTAAAACGAACTAGTAGAACAAAAGTTATTTAGCTTTAAAGTTTTAAAAAATAAGCACTACTTATAAATTACTCAAATCAGCCCAAATAAATAGAATAAAATATATTGTTTACAATTTTAAAATTTTAAAACCTATTTCTACTTAAATTGGTTAAAATTTGAAATTTACTTAAAAATTAAAATTGATTCCAAATCTACAGAATTTCAAATATACTCTTGTAATATAATTTAATAGTTTTAATTCATAGCATGTAACCTCTTTGATGCGTAATTTAAAACAAGAATATATTCTTTGGAGATTGGTTATTGTGATATTTCATAATATTTTAAAAATGTCAGATTTTCATATCTAATTTTACAATATGCTCTTATTACAGCAGTCAATTATTAATTAGTCAATTAATTGAATATTAAAGTAATATAATAATACAATTATGCAGAAATAAACTTATCTTATTTATAAATTCATTTTAATTTGTTTTATATAGCATTTTATAGACAGTTTTCAAATTTACAAAAAAATTGTGCACAATATACTATTAAATATCCATCTTAATCAATGTTTTTAATATTTTTAAATTTATTAAATAGAATCTATAATAATTGATGATATTTTTTATTATTTATTATTTTTTTAAATCATTATCAAAATAATTTTTTATTAATTTGTTTTGTCTTTTATTTGTATAATATGCCAAATATAAACATACAATACTTATTTAAATATCACTTACATTTTGATACCAATAATTAGCTAGTTGCAAGTCTTTAGTTACTCTAATTTCAAATAAATACTATAACTATTGTGAAGAGTTTCTAGTATAAAAAATATTTTATATAAAGTTATACTATTAAAATAATAAAAAAAGTAGATATTGTTATAAAACAGGTTGTAATATTAGTTTTTTTATTATTAAAATTATTATTATTCTTTTATTTTTTTATTTTTATTTTTTTTTATAACTCAAGAAGTCATACTAATGCTTTATTAAGATTCTTGAAATTACTTTTGCAATTATATAGAACTATCTAATACTTAAGCTTAGCATCGCCTGGTTATCCCTAATAGTACCTAAGTGTAACCTGCCATACTAGAACCCCGAAATATACATAGATAGGTCAGGTTAATTATAGGGTTACTAAAAAAGAAAAGATCTGCAGAAAAACTTTAAAAGTCCATAGTGAAAGAGTCTCTCCCTTCTACAACAAGTTCTATCATTATCTTCCTAGCTTCTTACTTTACCTGTTTTTTTCTTCTTTATTTGCTTTTTTCTTTTCTCTTTTATTTGCTAGCTTTCTCTTTTTCTTGTACTTGGATTTTTTCTTCTTTGTGCTTCTCTCTTCATTTTACTTGCTATTTTCTTTTTCTTCTTCTATTCACTAGTTTTTTCATATCGGGTTTTCTATACTTGTTTATAAAGTATGTTCCAAGTAGTTTTTGCCACTGTACTTGCAAACTGTTGCCTTGGCTTTACATTTAGAAACTGTATTATCTTTTCTTGTGTCTTCTCTGGAATTAGACCTTTAATAAGTGCTTTTCTTGTTTGGATTTCTTTTATCTCTCTTTTCCTATACAAGGCTATATAAAGTATATATAAAGAAATGCAGACCTTTTCTTCTTCCTTTAGCCCTTTCTATACTATAGCTATAGAAACTTTTTTATTCTTTTCTACAAACTTGCCTGCCTCTTACATGCTGCCAAATGAGCTTGTGTTTCTTTAATCTTATCTTGGTATACTTGGTATTTTGCTATTGTATATATTTCTGGTCCTTCTTTTATTAAGTTCTTTCAGAGTCAGGAGTTTATTCATTATGCATTTTATAATTGCACTCCTCTTTGTACTAATTATTTTTGTATTACAATATATTTCTTTAGTTGTATTTATTTTCTTCCAGAAGTAGTAACGATTGTAGACTATGGTATTTATTCTGGCTCTAGGCTTTTGTTTTTTTCTATTCTGCTTCTATTCTTGTATTTGTTACCAATTTGTATAAAACTTTTGCTAGTATATCTGTTTGTCTGTTTTTCTATTCTAGATAGTACTCTATCTTTTTATAGCTAACTTCTTCTGTATATATAATCTTTCTACTAGTTATCCCTTTCTTTGCAAAGCTATCAGCCCTATTATTCCATTTATCTTTACTGTAGCTTTTAATTTTAACTAGCTTTAATTGTATATTCTTTACCTTAATGAGATTTATAATTTTTATTATATATCATATTTTTCTTCTTAAAAAACCTTGCTTTTGTCTATATACTTTAGTTCTCTGCTAATATTCCTTATTGCTGCATTGCTATTTGTGCATATCCCTATCTGTTTGATTTTTGGTACTATTAGAATTGCTGCCCAGATTGCCACCAGCTTAGCTAATAACAAAGTTGGCCATCCCTCTAGTCCTAATGCTACTTCTTCTTCTAGCCAATCTTGCACTTCACTTGTTTGACCTATTCTATTCCCATATTTCTGCTAGGACCCCAAAATATATATATAGGTTAGATTAATTATAAAATTACTATAAAAAAAGATCTGCAGAAAAAATCTCAAAAATAAGCAAAAAATTACTATAAATAGATAAGATCTGTATAAAACTTCAAAAACAAGCCAACTCATACCTAACCTATCTATGTATATTTTGGGTCCTTTCTGCTTATTGCTCCTTCTTTGAGTTTCATATTTACTGCACCGTCTGTATATATTGTATACTTGTCTTTATTTCTTGCTATATTTTTTTCCAACACTTCTATTGTACAGGTTCTTTCTGTATTTACTGGTTACAAGCAGTGTTTAAAATAAAAATTTTAATTTACTGGTACATGCACCTGTTATATAAAAAAATACCAGTTAAAGAAAAAAAACCTGTAAAAAATTTTCTATAAAGTAAGTAATTTGCATTAGTTGATTTTTTTCAAATCTAACCCAAATAGTACAATGCTTTTTACAACAATGATTTTTCCTATTATTCCTTTTTTCCTCTGGCATGTGATAATCCTCGTGATTATAACCTAAGCATGACTATTGTCATGCATTAGGTTATTAAATTCAATAATATCCTGTCACTTCACTCTCTATGAAATCATATACTATGTTATACTATATTTCTAGTAACTCATATATGCACTATTACTTCAAAAAATTCTGGATCATGTCACTGTTTGTTGTACTGGCCCAATTTTAAAATACCAGTGTATGCAATATAAAATACAGTAAATCTGAAGTTTTATTATGCTATTTTATACACTAGTTACAAGCTTCAAGGCAAGCAAATTGGGTATCAAGAAAATATAATTAACTTTTTACAAAGTATTTAAGAGTTCATTACAAAACTATCTAAAAATCCTTTTACAATTGATACTTTAGTCATTCAATAGTCTGGACAAAATATTATTTTATTTCAAAATTTTAATGAATATATAGAGTGTTTTCAATTAAAAGGGCCCATTTTTACATATATTTTATTTTGAGATATTTGAGTTTAATTATTTGTTTTGATTTTCAGACTATCTGGGATCAATCAAATTTCATGATATTGATTGGTTAAAGATGGAAGGTGACTATCAGGTAAACTTGTGACATGTTGGCTCTACGCAACTTCATGTTATTTTCTTTTTACATTATCTTGATTTTTTATTATGTAAATTGACTTTCATTTTTGATTAAAAAAAGTCAATTATAGGGTGTGGCAACTTAGGGAAGTTGGTAAGTTGTCACCCCCAAGTAGCAGGTCTAGGGTTCAAATCCCACTGGCGACGCTTTGGAAAAATAGACCTGTGTTACGGTAACCATTTCCTGTCGATCGGTTGGGTATATTACCTGTAGTCCTTGGTTACCATCTCGAATGGAAGCTTTCAGGCGAAGTTGTGTC
>QKWP01000035.1:639984-685507 GCA_003550325.1 Gigaspora rosea
GCGAGGATAAATTAGTCCTAAGGGGATGTAGGTAGCATCCGGGACTGTCTTCGACTGACTAATGTATCGGAGGGCTGTACCAGTGATCACAAGTAGGATTGACATGCGAAGCGTTGGACCAGAGGGTTTAAATAGGCAATCCCCTAGTTGGGTTGTAGGTATGGCAACTAGTGTAGAACCTTCGGGCGGACTACTTAAATTAGACAACCAAAAGTTGTACGTGTGGCTAGTTGTACTCTCATTCAATGTAACTCAATTGTGGGTGCGCCCAAAGAGGCGCCCTTGATCCACAGGCTTGATTAAATAAACTCTCACCCAAAGTGGGAACTTTAACACAAAAAAAAAAAAAAAAAAGTCAATTATGTCAAAATTTATATAAATCTACATTTTTCAAAAAATGTAAAAATGGGCTCTTTTAATTGAAAACACCCTATATATTAAGCTTTTTACTAAATTTAGTACTTACAAAAAAAATTATTTTAAATTAAATATTTAACCAAATTGATTTAAATTTTGTCAAAATATATTTGAATATTAGAACTATCTTTTTGTATAATTTTAGTAATACTTAATAATAAAATTTTTACAGTTTATTTTTAAATTTTGTGCATTTTTCTAAAATTTTGCTGTACTAATTTAGTATAGCTTAAAAAAATCATACTGTATAAAATTTATAATAAAATTAAAAAAATACTAAATTTTCAGGTTGTTTTGAATCTAATTTTGATATTGATATAGTTACAAAAAAATAAATATAATTTTTTAAATAGCTTGAATAAACCTGTTTTAAAGTAATACATGCCTAAAAATGGTTAGATTTTTTGTATATTTATAAGTAAAACATAGTAAAAATATAGTAAAAATTTAGTAAAATTAAATTACTTATTACTTTTTATCTATTGAACCAATTTTAATAATTTTACTATTTTTAGAACCAGAAAAATTAGCTTTATAACTTTTATTAAGCAATTTAAAAAATTTATTAGATAAAAATTATGCTATTTATAATTTAGTAATTTTTTGCACTTTTAGTAGCAAACAAATTTTTAAAAAATATAAAAATTTTTAGTTAAGTTATTTAATTTTTAGAATTAATATGTTTGTAGGCATAGTTACTGTAACCACATTTTATAAAATTGTTAATAACTCGTGATTTTACTAGGGTAACACCTGTTGTGTTACTAACAAAAAATGCTCCTTTCGCAATTTTGTAATAATCTTGACTTTAACTCTAATCCTAATTTTAACCAATTACAACTCTAACCCTAACCCTAACCTAACACAACTCTAACCCTAACCCTAACTCTAACTATATTACATTTGGGCTTAGTTATAGACCCTGGCTACTGTAACCTATGGTTACAAATATATTAATTCTAATTTTTAAATATTCTAAAATAATATATAAATATAGGATTATATATTAGATAAATTTAATTTGAAAATAATATACCAATTTTTTCAAAATTATACCTTTTAAAATGTACTAAATTTAGTACAGCAAGCAGATACCTATTAAAATTAAATAGCCAAATAATTTAATCTGAATAAGATAACTTAAAAATAATAATCCTATTATTTTAATATTGAAATTGACCAGAATATATTGCAAATCTCTCTGGAGGATAGCTCTATATTTGACTATTACAACAAATATTAGTTGAAGAATAAAGATACTTTCTTTATAATTTATGAATTTTATTTAATACCGTACGGCACTGACTATAGTATCCCCTCGATATAATACCCCCAATAGATAAGACCTGGGTACAATTCACGGGGTTGCATTTGCGGGTATGGAATAATACCCGGGTATATAAATTTCACTTATTACAATACCCCCTTTAAAAAAGACCCGGGTATAATCCACAATTTATATTTTATTTAAGAATTAAAATTCATTTACCGTAATCGCTTAACCATAATAGTGCAATTTATTTATGCAACTAAAAAAAATTTTAGTTATCATAATACATAAAAATAAAACACGATAATAAACTTAGTTAGCAAAGCATGAGCAAAGCTTAAAGGCTTTGCGATTTGAACTTATACGCTTTATTAAATTGCATACAAATTACGGTGCTAGTGATATATGCATTAAAGTCATAGCCGAAATATTATTTATATTGCTAATTTTATCTAAAATTCTTTGCGTATAAAACTAGATTAAAAAAAATTCGAACAAATTAATATAATTCATAGAACATATAATAAAATTAAATTATTACGGTACTTACTTAAGCCCATTCATTAACGTAAGCAGTTTCTTCTGCGTAATAATCATCCTCACCATTGCTAATATAATGACTACCATTTTCACTAGCGTAATCATCGTCATCTTCGCTATTATTACCAGTATATTCGTCATCATTAACATGATTAACTTCGCTTTCACTACTATTCCCACCTTCATTTTCACTAACTTGGCTATCGTCATCGCTAATTAAATTGATTTCTTCCACTAAATTTAAATTAAGTTACCCGAATTATTTAATATATAAATTTATTAATTTAATGTTAAATTTTACCTGTATTATTATTTAAATGTTCACTTGTACTAACATTCAAACTTTCATTCGTATTATTACTGGAACCTTCTTCCGTATTATCGCTAGAACTTCCTTCTATATTATCGCTAGAACCTCCTTCCGTATTAACATTAGAACCTTCACTAATATCGTTTAATCCTTCTTGAATATATATATAATTACGCGAATTTGTTTGTGGTCCAAGTTGATCATAGTCGAAAATTAGATGGTCTTCTTTCCCATTCCGTGAATTAGAAATACCACAGCACTTGAAAGATTTACGTATAAGAATAGGATCTATATTGTTCCATGCATCTAATACCCACTGAGCAATTAAATTGTATGCAGGACGTTGAATACGACCTTTTTTGGTAAAAGTATGAATTTCACTGGCCATCCAATCGTTATAGTAATTTCGCACCTATATTAGACAAATAAATTAATAATATATTTATTTATATAATAATTTGTACGTATATCTTACCCTTGCTTTAAATGATTTGTTAATAGCAACATCCAATGGTTGAACTTTTGAGGTTAAACCTGATGGAATTACAGCTAAATTTGTATTTTTTTCAGAGAACCGACGTTTAACTATATCTGTAATATGACCAGCAAATGAATCTAAAACTAAAAGTGAACGTGGGTCTACGGATGTTCTTGATCGCAAATTCCACACATTTTCAATCCACCATAACATCTCATCTTCATTCATCCATCCTTTAGGATTTGTACGTACAAAAACTCCAGCAGGAAATACTTGACGTGGAACATTAACTAATTTAAAGATAATAACTGGAGGCAATTTAGTTCCATCGGCTAAACAAGTAAGTACGACAGTAAAACATGATTTTTCATGTCCACAGGTCCGAATTGAAACTGTATTTGCACCACAATTATCAATTGTAGTATTATTTGGAAGATCGAATGATAATGGAGTTTCGTCCATGTTACCCATTAAGGTAAGAGGATAATTATATTGAATTCGATGATAGAGTACAAAACTTAAAAACTCTTGTTGTTGCAATTGCAGATCTTCAGGGAGTTTTTGAGCTACAGATGTTCGACGCCGATTACTTAATTTGTAACGAGTCATAAAACCATCGACCCACTTATTGCTAAATTTACTTTCCGTAATACCAGGATAATAGGTAATATAGGGTGATTTTTGAGATAACGTTTTGGCCTTAATTTGTACCATAGCACGAGTCACAGGTTTTAGCTTACTGCGTAATTCTTGTACCCAACCAAAAATTGCTTTTTCTAACTCAGGATATTTAGGTGGTCTTCCCTTATTCATTCGTTTGATATGAGGTGAGACGTTCATTAACTTATTTTTTTTGTTACGCCAATCTCTTACTTGTTTTGGTTCAAGATTAAATTTGGTAGCTGTTGCTCGAACACTCTGACTTGGGTGCTTTTCAAGGTATGTAACAATAGCAAGTTTTTCACGTGCGTTCCATTGTCGTCTACTTTTATTTGTTACTCTTGCACGTCCACTATTCTTATTTCCACGAACGCGTACCATTGTAACTTTAATAGGTTAACAGGTAAAAAAAAAAAAATTTTGATTTCGCGATTTTTCGGGCTATGATGCATTTATGATGCAATTTATGACGTAGCCACGGCATGCTAATACCGGTATATTAATTATTAATTACGAAGTAAATCGTATACTGCGGCCATGCTATAAATTACATCACGGCACCACCCCGTATACCGGTATCAGTAATTTTATTATAACCATGTAAAAGACCCCCCTGCTATAGTATCCCCGTTACAAAATACCCCCATACTTGTATATCCCCCCTGTAAATAGTACCCGGGTGGGTATTATTTAATAAATTTGGCAGTTGAATGAAAAATACCCGGGGTACTGTAGTCAGTGCCGTACGGTACTTGGTACATTCATATTACAGTAAAGTAAACTTATATAATATACTACTTAAAACTATATATATCTTATTATTTATATATATAGATAGTTATAAATTTTATTTTAGAATTTGAGCATGTAATAAATAAGGCTCTAGCCCTATGAAATGATGTGCCATTATAACTTAATTGGTAAATTTTATGTAATCTTATGATTTTGAATTATGTAAGATTAAGTTATATACCAACTATACTTGCTGGCAAAACCCAGACAAGCCCAAATTCCAAAAAAATTGTTATTTATAAAAGATTAAGTCAAACAAGTAATCTTAATATTTTGCAAATATATTATTTATAACTATAAGAATATATACTATTTGTTTAAACAAAGGTTATTAATAAATTTTTTGAAATATTAATTTGGGATGAATTTGGGTTTTGGTGCAAACAAATTCAAACTATAGTAATTTGGGATTTGGGCAGCAAGTATAATGCCAATGCTATGAAAGTTTTAGTAGTTGAACTAGTTGATAAACTAGTCCAGTTTTTTACATTAACATTAACATTAAATACTTTTATAGTGCGTGTAGTCTAAAGACATCAAATATTTTATATTAAATTTAAAACTACATAAGCTTTTTACTTATAGAATTTAAGACCTTTTAAATTTTTATTAAAAAAAGGGCAACTTTAAATAGGCCACTTCACTAATATAAAAACACCAAAAAAATAATCAATCAGATTTAATCTTATATAAGAATCGAAAAAATCAAATGAAAAATTGTCCATTGTTAAGTGATGGTCATTTAAAAAAACCTTCGATTAAATATGAGATAAATTCGTATAACTTAATGAAAAAGAAAGAAGATTTATAAAAATAAATATTTAAAAAGAATAGCTTTAAATCGTTTTTATATGATAGCTAGAGAAAATGTCATGTTTCCAAGTGTTATAACGATAAGTTAAAAAGATTTCTTGATTAAGTTGTTATAGAATTATATTTGGTTAAAGATTTCCTCATTATTCACTTTCTTGAGTTGCTATTATAAATTATAGCTTTCACTTTAAATTTTTATTTATAATGTTTGAAAAAGGTCTTTAGTTCAATATCGATATTTCTTTATTTATTTGACTTTCACATGTTTGAGTGTGATCAATTAGTTTAACATATCGATATTATTATCGATATTATTATCGATATTATCATCGCTATTATCATATAACATGTGTGATAATCGAAACTTGTTTGGGGAGTGGCGATTTTAATGTTGGCTTAGGGTATTCTCAAAAATCTCACAATGTTGAAATTAGCTAGTGATCGAATTTACAATAAAATTATATATACCGGTATATACATCAAAATCACGCCCCTGATAAAACTTTTAAAATTGAGCCCAATTTTAACAAAAATTTGGTATCACGTAGAATGAGCCCTTATTTTCATATTCGTGAAATTCTAGAAATAATAATTTTTTTTTAAAAAGTCCACCTTCATATATTGATAAAAAAGGCCCAAATTTACTTTGATAGCACGAAATTTGCTAATTCTGATTGGTCGAATCTACGATCTGCAGAGACCCGTAAAACTTTGTATATAAATTAATGCAAATTAATGCAAATTTATATTGATTATGCAAATTAAACCAAATTTCTAAGAGTATACTTCACGTGACATTCTATAAATTGATTGGCTACTGGTGTCGGATAGTATGCAGAATTAAGATTCCGAAAATTTCCGAAAGAGAAAATGAATGAACATAAAAATTTTGGATAAATTTTTGATGATTTTCGAAAAAATCACAAATTAATACAAAGTTAATTTATTATTGCAAATTAATACAAATTTTTGCAATAACACAAATAAAGATTTCGTATAACACAAACAATTTTTACGGGTCTCTGACGATCTGATTGGTCGATCACATGATTTCATATGCTTACAACGCGATGCGATGAGGTAAATTATGGGGCGAACTGTGATTATGCGATGGATGCGAAATAATTTAAAATTATGCGATTTTTATTATTGTACGCTATACGTAATTAGTTCTATTCTTCGGAATTTTTCGGTCATTTACCGAAAATTTACCTCAACTATGCTCGTAATTTAAGTTCATTCATTTTCTAATTTTCGTAACTTATTTCCTGCCACCCAAATTACAAACTCAAATCATTGCCGAATGAAGTTAACATACTCCCGACAACTAATCATATTTTATTCACGTATTATGCGAAGCGAAAAATCGGAAATTATGTGCGCATATTATGCTTTCGTATAATCCTGGATACCCTAGTACGTATGTACGTACACCCTACCCTTAAATTTTAGCAAATAAGCATAACTCTGATAAAAAAGGACGGTCTCGACTAGTGTTGGCGGTAGAATTACTGAATTATGGCATTACGACATTCTAACATATGGCAAAATTAATTACGGCACAGCAGTGATGGTAAATGACCTGGTCATTTGCAAATTTTTCAAATGACCTCAAATGACCCTGAAATTAGCGGTCATCTCAATTTTGGGTCATTTAGAAATGACTCATGACCAAATGACCGAGGTCATTTGAGGGTCATTTAGTCATTGGGCCATCGTGCAAATAGAGTTTGTATCCCATATCTAATATTTTTTACATAGATTGATCAACTTTACTGCATAGCGATAATGTATGCGTATAGGTTTCGAAGTAAACTGAGTTGGGCTAGTTATTTGTAGGCTCGGGCCCAAACCCAATAAAAGTTTATATGCCCGGTCCAACCTAGGAATGGTAAATAACTCAATAGTTTGATCAAAATTTAAGTAAATCCAACTATTAAATCATGAAAAGATCATTTTGGTTATTAAGTTCATTTAGGTCATTGGTATATAAAATAATTTTATTGTTCGAATTGCTCGTATAAAAAGTTATCAAAACTTTATTACTTCCCTTATCGATAATCTTAGCTATATATTAAAATCCCAAATTTTACTAAGTCAATTAATATTTATGTCTTAAGTAAGGTGTTCGAAATATGCAATTTATTATTTTGAACAAGTTTACTTAAGACATAATATTAATTGACTTATAGCTACAATTAGTGATTATGTTTTAATTTTATTTGGCAGTCAATTCTGACTGGCTAAATAGCATTAGAATATTAACTGTCGGGGATGATGCTGAAATCGGATGATCCTGAAATTTTGATCTATTTTGATATGAAATTTGAAAATTTAAAATTGAGGTGTTTTTTTTTGTTTTTGTCTTAGGGTTTGGGTAAGGTTTGGGTGTAAATTTGATATTTAAAGAGTATATGTGGATTTTAGCAAGGCTTATAGTTTCAAATCGAGACCCCAAATTTCAGCATCATCCGATTTCAGCATCATCCCCGACATTAACTAACATATGATTAACATATGTTAAATGACCTTCTAGGTCATTTGAGCCTCAAATGACCTTCTAGGTCAAATGACCCAATGACTTGTCATTTGTCATTTGGGTCATTTGGGTCATTTCAGGTCATTTACCATCACTGCGGCACAGAACCTAATTGCCGTAAATATTATGTGCCGTAATGCTGTGATATCATAATACTATAGTACCTTTGTATTGTAATAATGCGCTACCATAATACTATAGCTATGTCAATCAAATGTTTCACAAATTTGAAAACGTTTTGTAAAATGGTCTTAAGTTCAAGAACAATGCAAGTGCAAGTGCAAGTGCAAGAACAAATGCAAGTGCAAGAACAAATGCAAGTGCAAGAACAAATGCAAGTGCAAGAACAAGAACAATTGCTCCACAATAGATAAAAAAAAAAAAACAAGATATTAATAAAAAATAGTGAATATATTAGCAAATACTAAGAAAAATACATTCTACTAAAGATTTAGATGATTGATTTCTAGAGTTTTCTATTTTTTGTAAATTTTTGGTCGGAATTTTTGCCATCCAGATTACCTGACAATTACTAATTTTTTTGGCGATTCTTGTAGTTCATAGTTCTACCAACCAATAGAATCATGGTATATCCAAAATAATGTAGAAATATGATCAAGATATTATGCTTTAACGCGGTTATACAACCCCAAGTTATGATCAAGAATGTCAAATTCATTAGCAATTGTTAATCATGATAGTACCAAATCAACCCATACAGTATTGTGTATCGATTTTGTAACAAATTCTTTATGGCAAATCATAGTAAAATTCATGAATCAACCAAATACTGAGTGTCATGACATCAGCATCGAAGTACGTACGTATGTAATTTTTTTTTGCAGTAAATCACCACAATACAGCAATAGTTGGTAAGTTTTGTAACAAAATTCTTACATTAAATTGGATAGAAACAAAAACTGTTGATTCCAATACAGCGTGCCATCACAATAGCTAAGGCCATGCAAGGTTGATTTTTCGTTTTGCATTACATGGAATCTGAAAACATGGGTCGGGTCGGTCTTTTTTTTTTAATTTACTGTAAATTAATAGAACAATGTTCACATCTAAGGTTATGCAAGGCTAATTTTTATTTTGCACGACAAGGAATCAAAAATAGGGTTCGGCAGTCATATTTTTTCCGTCAGCCCTATCGGACAATTACGGGAATTAAGGTCTTCATCGGATGAAAATAGCGGAAAAAAATAAATGTCAAAAATCGAACAATTGGAACAATTGGGATCTAAAAAAAAAAAAACTTTTTGAAAAATTGAAAAAAATGGGTCGGCGGGTAAAAATCAACTTTGCGTGGCCCAACAAGTTTTGTAAAAATATTTTTACGACAAATTATGGTAGGAATTAAGCCAGTTAATTCCAAAACCAATTTATTCACTAAGTTATTGCCGCCTTACAGTATTTTAACACATTACCGCAATAGCATTATAATATTTAGATACAACAGCATTATGGTATTTCAATGCAACTGCATTACGGATTACGGCATTACGGCATTGCGGCACAAAGTAATTACGGCAAATAATACGGCACATGCCGTAACCGCATTGTTTTGCCAAATTAATTCTACAGCCAACACTAGTCTCGACCATCGAAAAAATGAACAGCTAAACTAATTAAAAATTGATCTTCGACCTGTTAATTTAGGTATTTGAGAGCACCCTGAATTAAACAAATAGATAATTAGAAAAAGATCTAATAAAAAAATATACATTTGATTTAATAAAATATAGTTTAAAATCATCGATGTACAATCTTTAATTAAAAAATTTTTTAAATAATATTCATTTAAATAATATTTAATTAAAAATTTTTTAAATAATATTCATTTATTTTATATTTAATTAAAAAAATTTTTTAAATAATATTCATTTATATTATATTTAATTAAAAAAATTTTTTAAATAATATTCTCATCAATTATCAGATTTTGTAATTTGCTGACAATATACATATAAAATTGACTCAGTATAATCAATAAACCTACTTCAACTACTAAATGATTTTTCGATGTTCTCAAGTTTTAATCAAGAATTATTCAATTCCAACAAACCATTTTTATCATTTTGTCATTTTTTATAAAAGTTTCACAAAGTTTTTCAGCCGTTGATCGATTTTCAGGTTTTTTATCCCAACATTCTTTTATTAGGTTTACCTACACTGTGGAGCCTTTTTGGTAACGGGTGGTCGTAACATATTATTAATTGAAGCTGCCGTTCACTAAATATATTATCACAAGATACAAGCATTCCATATAAAATTTCATCCAAAATGAAATAAATATCTGATGATATAGTTTAAGGTTGAACCATTAAAATCTTAGAGGCAATACGCCATCCTTTTGTTCGGACTTAGAATTGGATAATCCCAGATCAGGAATATATGCGCTACATAAATTATCCTGTAAAATATTCCACTATGTAAATCTCGATGAGTGTATCCTTGTGAATGAATTGCGTCAAAATTTGAAACAATTTAATATAATAATTTTAATTTATGTTGCCGATGCATATTTTAAAACAAGAATACAGTCAAATCTCTATACAGTCAAACCTCTATATATGCACACTCTATAAATACAAATTGCACCTTATTTCTCAGTCCCAACTAATAATGACACTTATAAAATTACTCTCTATAAATGCACTTCCTCTACAAATGCACACTTATGGTCGGTCCCAAGAAGGGTGCATATACGGAGGTTTTGACTGTATATGCACACTATATAAATGCACACCCTCTATAATTATACCTTATTTCTCAGTCCCAACTAATAATGACACTTATAAAATTACTCTCTATAAATGCACACCCTCAACAAATGCACACTTATGGTCGGTCCCAAGGGGGTGCATATATGGAGCTTTGACTGTATATTCTTTAGCTATGACATTCTAGTTAAATCAATTAGTAATTATTTAATTGAATAATAGAAACAATATAATAATACAGTAACAAAAATCTCATTTATAAATTCATCATAATTTGTTTTATGTAACGTTTTAAGGGCAATTTTTGATTTTGCAAAAAGATTGCGAGACCAATTAGCTCGATATACTGTTGAAAATCAACCTTTACCAACTTCTTTGATACTCTTAAATTCATTGAATGGAATCCATAATAGTGAAGATATTTTTCATCGTTCAATATTTTTTTTAACTCATCATCAAAACTGTTTAATATTAATTGTCGCGGATAATAATGAAATCGGATTAAAATGAAATGTGGGTTTCTATTTAGCCCTCTAAAACCCACTTATACCTGTTTAATATAAATTCTACTCTAAAATAATTAACCTCTAACCTTAACCCCTAACCCTAAAAAATGCGCTCCAAATTTTTATTTTTCGGGTAACTTGTTAATTTTTTATACTATAAATATTTCATTATAATCTGTCCATTAATTTGTTTCATCCATTATTTATGTAATTTAGTAAACTTGTGTCAAATATAAAACATTATATTTATTTAAATGTCACTTACATTCGATAACAGCGATTAACTAGTTGTAAATCTCTAGTTACTCCGGTCCCAAATAGATAACATAACCGTACATTACTTATTCCATAGGCACTGATTTCATGTACCATTTGGACGATTTATGTTCATGGTTCCATTATGATAACAGTAACCAAGAGCGGTTATTCCATTAGAATCACTCATGTCTGCCAATTTATGATAATAAATGAATGCCTTATGTTCATCCTTTTCAATTCCAACTCCTTTTTCGTAACAAATCCAAGATTGTATATTCCACCAGAATTGTTCATATCAGCAAATTTTTGCAAATCAATGAATAATTTATATTCATTCTTTTCAACCCCATTAAGGTAACAGTAACCGAGATTGTTATTTCATCAGAAATACCATATCAGCAGATTTTTGATAATAAATAAATGCCTTGTGTCCATTCTTTTCAACACCAATTCCTTTTTCGTAATAATGCCCAAGAATATTATTTATTTCATTAGAATTACTTATATCAGCAGATGTTTGATAACAAATGAATGCCTTATGTTGTTCATTTCAACTCCAATTCCTTCTTAATAGCAATGTCTGAGATTGCTCATTCCAGCAGCATTACCCATATCCGCAGATTTTTGATAATAAATGAATCCTTTATGTTAATTCTTTTCAATTTTAATTCCTTTTTCGCAACAATATCCATGAGTACTGTTTATTCCATTAGAATTACTCATATCAGCAGATTTTTAATAAAAATAATGCCTCATGCTCATCCTTTTAAATTCCAATTCCTTCTTCATAGTAATGTCTTTATATCAGCAGATTTTTGATAACAATTGAATGCTTTATGCAACTCCAATCCCATTTTGAAACAATAACCAGCGTCATTTATTCCACTAGCATTATACATCTCAGCAGATTTTTGATAATAAATGAATGCTTTATGTTCATCCTTTTAGCTACAATTCTATTCTCGCAACAATATCCAAGGCTGTTCATTTATACTGCATGGCCCATTTCTGCCGATTTCTGATAATAGAATAATGCCTTATCATCTTTTTCAACCCAATTCCACATTGATAACAATTACCCAGAAAATTGATTCACATAAAACTTCCATACCTGCTGATTTTTGATAACAAATGAATGTTTTATGACCATCTTCAACTCTGATTCCATGTCCATAACAATATCCAAGATTACATATTTCCCATCCCAGCAGATTTTTGATAATGAATAAATGCTTTATCCATATTCCATATTCATAGCAATATGCAAAAATATTTTGAATTATAGGATTGGTTCGAACAATAGAGTTTAATTGATTATTCCATTCATTATGCAAATCACAAAATTCTTCGATAACTCTATTCAGAAAATTCGCGAATCATGCGATGATAAATTTGTTCGTTTTGAAGTATTAATATCTTGATCCTTATCGCTGTGGATAATGCTTTTTAACAATTTTTTAGATGGATTATTGTAATTGTCTGGCAAGCTTTTTTCGGTTCGTTTGACATGATATGTAATTAAAATTATAGGGTATGGTTGGTTCGTATGTATGTACGTTAGTGCTTGGACTTGGCTCAAGTTGATTCGACTTAAACTCGAGTAAGTCATTAATTCGCGTCAGGGTTTTCTAACTCGAGTTATTTGCTAATTTAAATGATAAATTGGTAATAATAAATATAAGGAACGGAAATTTTCTGATATGTTTGCATAGACAATTAATCAAAATAAAGACTAACGTACTACGAATAAAAACCAAATAATTTAGTATCACTAGAGTTTTGTGCAAGGAATAACCTGATTGTCTTTTATACATTTGATATAGATATGGAGATTAATTCTGATCAGAAAAATTGTTCTCGCAAAGTTGGCCTGGTCGACCGGCCCGAACTTTTAAGGATTGACTTTGGCCCATAATATTTCCATCGGCCCGTATCACTATTCTAAACTATCGTAAATTATCAAATATATAGTTTAATAAATAATCTTTATAATATATTTATACGTATAAAACAAACCTAATTGAGAAACATTGTGTAAAAACGATCTTATCAATTATTGTGACGGATCATAATGAAATCAGATTAAAATGAAATATGATTGTATTACCGGTATATAAAAAAATAGACAAGTCACCGAAAATAAATTTTTTGGGGTGCATTTTTTAGGGTTAGGGGTTAAGTTTAGAGATTAGTTTTAGAGTAGAGTCTATTAAACAAGTATAAGTGAGTTTTAGAGAATTAAATAAAAACCAAGATTTTCATTTTAATTATGGCAGTTCTAAATAATTTTCGTTTAGAGCCAAGTATGATCCGCTACAATTACTAATGAACTTAAATGAGAACATTGTGTAAAATAAATTGAATAACTTACTTTAAATACGTCGATTAATAATCTTGATACTATCCTATGCAGATTCACGGTGTTTATAGAAAATAAGGAAATATAATGGAAATATTCGAATAAAATTTTTTATTGGAATAGATTACATTAGTAATTTAAAAATCATTCGAATAAAAGTAATCTAATATGAAGTAAAAAGATTATACGAGAAAAAAAAATATGGATCATAAGTATTACATAGAATACGAATTTCTGATCAGAAAACGATAGTGTTTTTACAATAACTAGATATAATATTGCACTTTGTATTAACTTTGCTTTTTTTTGATTTTTTTAATATGTGTAACTATATGATCGATATTAGTCTTGAATTAGTATTTTGACTCGAGTAAATACTTTTGATTCGAGTTAGTATTTAACTTGAGTCAATATTCGAGTTATAAATTCCTAATTCGAATTGCTCAGATTAACTTCTAACGTACGTACGTATATATAAATTATTCTGATTGGTAGTAAATTATTTAATCGACAAATATTCTGTACCATCCATCTAATAATTTATTTTCTGTATTATTTATCCGGTAGTTTACTATGATAGTGCTTGCCAAATAACTCGAATACTCGAGTTATTTAGTTATTTGGCAGTGATTGCATCATCTGCCAAATAATTTCGTTATTTGGCAGCTTACGCAATTACTCGAGTCATTTAGCAAGTACAATCGTCGTAAACCACCGGATAACACCGTTATTGTATGCTACACAGCCAATAACTTGTTTATTCTGGCAACTAATCTAATATGTGTCATTTCTGGGCCCTTCGGGGCCCAGAAGCTGATATATTGCCAGATATAATGAAATTATTTTACAAATAATTTCTGTTATTGGCTGCTTCGCATCCAATAAATATATATTATATGCAGGCAAAATTCTGGGCTTTTATGATTAATTAATTTAACAGTGCTTTTACTACACCACGATTGTTCGTGTTTATTATGCACCATTTGGGTGATGCAAAAATAAACCAAGAAATCTGCCATCACTTATTTAATAATAAATAAAAAAAAAAGCAAGATTTAATTATAAACAATCAAGAAAATATTCGATCTTTATGCCAATCCCACTAAGTACCTATAATGTATAATAACGTATAATCTGTTAATTATAAACTTACAGATTCAAAATATAATAAATAATTTATCTCTCAATCCTATTTTTAAATAAAATATACAAAGTATATTTAACACTATCTGATAATAATTTATTAGTGATCATATATAAAATCAAAAATCTTTGAAATAAATAAATAGATAACTAAATGTATCATCTGAACGAATTATTTTACTCTTCCAATCTTTCTTGTAATTCTCTAACTGTTTCTTCGAGTGCCTCCCTCTTACTTCTCTCTTCAGCTAGCAGAGCTTCAAAGTTCTCTTTAACTTTCTTAATTTCTTCATTAAACCATTTCTTTAATCGAAATTCTACTTCGGAATTGCTAGGAACATTTGGAATATTAAACCTATTTGATATCGATTTCACACTACCGATAGGTTTTGAATCAGTATTAGATGAAGATGTTGCTGATGAAGGTTCAGAAGGCTCGGAACTTGATGTTGGAGGTTCGACTACCCTTTTTGCAACAGATCGTAATGCCACCGGTGGAACTCCAGCGCCAGCAATTGGCAACTTGAACATACTTGGCTTGACAGGCTTTTCTGGTTTTGGTGGCGCACTTTGAGATTTTGGTGGTTCTTCATCTTTAGCCTAAATTTCCCATTAATGATAAATTAATTGCTTATAAAGAATGGATTAATTAAAATTGGTAAAATTTACCTGTGCAACTTCCTGTTCCAATAATTCAGATTGACTAGGGTTTTTTATATTTTTTGTCGGAGGTCTACTTCTTGTTGGCCTTTCCTTGGCACCCAAACTAGGTAATCTTGGAGTAACAGTGATTACAGGGGGTTCAGGTTGTTTTTCTTTAATTTCATCATCTTGATTAACTGTATCTTCTTGATCATTTTGATCATTTTGATCATTTTGATTATTTTGATTATTTTGATTATTTGTATCATCATCTTCAATATCAGATTGCTGAACGTCAGTTTCTTTTTTAGAATCTATATCAGGCTCTTTTTGTTCATTAGCTCCTTTTTCATCAACACAAGGTTCGTCGTCATCATTATCGCCATCATCAATTTTTTCGCTGTAATCACGTGGTTTTGAAACATCGTCATCATTAATTTCTTGATTTTCTGAAGTTTCTATTTTTTCAGTTTGCTCTTCAGATGTTTCTGAATTCGTTTCACCAGGTACATTCTTAGAATCTTTACGTGTAGATTTCCTTTGTACAGGAGGCGGTTTTGCCGGAGAAAATGAAGGCTTTGGAATTGTAGGTGGTTTTGCTAAAGGCGGTGGTGATTTAGGAGAGTCGGACTTAGCTTCATGTTGTGACGTGGGTCTGGGTCTAGGAGGGACGGGACGTTCAACGGGAGAAATTGGTGAGGCAGTAAGTTCAATATAAGTATCTGATGTCTTGTCAATATCTGTTGGGATACTAGGAAGCGTGGATTTTGATTGATGGCGTGGTAATTGAAGTTGAACTGGAGGAAGATCTGGAGAAACAAGTGATGGAGGTCGACGAGTGACATTGGATTCACCACTTTCAGTGGATTCATGGAAAGATTGTCGATTTAAAGAATCTTCGTGAGTGGAAGTCCGATTGCTTGAGGAATTTGTGGGTCGTCTTGGAGGTGTTGCAGGTGATTTAGAATCTTCACTGATTTCTCGTACACTAGTATCAATTTGTGAATGTGTAGAAAGTGGACGTGTGGTTCGTGGAGAAGTGGCTCGTGGAGAAGTAGGTTGTTCAGGTACCGCAACATCTGATGATTTTGTACGTTTCGGACTTGTAGAAATCGGTGGTAGTTCTTGTTCTTCAGCTTTAGCAGGTTTTTCACTTTCAGCTTCTTCTGTAGTTGAACTAACATCCGTTGTTTTAATTTCTGTCACGTATGTAGAAGGAAATATCCCAGTTTCCCCTTGTTCATTTTTTCCTCTCCACCAACCATCATCTGTTTTTTCCAAAATTGTAATTGTTGTTCCTTCCTTCAATGAAATTTCACCTATCAAAATAAAAAAAAAAAATTTTTTTTTTAATTTATTTAATAAATAATAGCTAATGGTAATAACCAATCCGAGAATACACTAATCTACGAACCTTCTTCTTCGGCATCATAATCAAACATAACAGTTGCTAATGGATTAAATATTACAGAAAATCAGCAATTCTTAACTAATTAGTAATAATCTTTGGGTATAAATAAATTATGAATTTTGTGTATCTAAATAAAAATATGCCCACCTATATTCTGTTTGGTACGTCGTTTTTTTGGTGGCAGTTTAGGAATCGGTGACTTCACAACCTATAGAAGGAAATCTTTAATTAAGACTACGTGTATATCAATCAATACAATTTCAGAAAAACCATAGGATAAAATTGAAAAAAAATAAAATAAATTGAAAAAAATGAAAGCAATACTAAATAATTTTTACCGTAGGGGGAGAAGCCAATTTATCATCTTTTGTAGATTCGGAATCATCTGATGCGCTACGACCGCTAGTCTTTTTTAATGCAGAAGTATCACCATTTTTAGAAGATTGGCTTCGTTTATTTTTTAAAGGCATCACACCACCAGAAAATAAACTGCCAATTCCTCCAGGTCTGACACCGTATGTCTTTAACTTTCTTGGTAAATGACCTATTATAAGGTTATTTAGATTTATGTATAAAATTGAATTCCTTAGAATAGTGAACATAGCTAACCTTGATTCTCTTCATTCTCGGCTTCTTCATCACCATCAGTTTTGACTGGGACTTCGATCAATTTTACATGCTATTTTTGTTCATAATATAATTTTTAAATTATTATTATTATTATTTTTAGATAAATGAAAGGAGAAAATTCATCAAAAGTATATTAAACTCACATTTGCGGGAAACATGCCAACTTTGCCATTCAAATCACCTTTCCACCATCCTTTATCAATTTGTTCTAACACGGTTACCACATCACCTTGATCAAGAGATAATTCATCACTATCCTTAGCCTGATAATCATATTCAACTTTTGCCAATTTTGGTTCTACCATATAAAATATAAAGGTTAAAGTATTGATAATGAAAATAACTATCCATCTTATAAATATATATAAGTACCAATGGATTTTTTTGTTTGCTCGTCTTCTTCAACATAATCTACAGTCGACTCATCAAGAGCTTCGCTTGACTAATCAAATGAGAATGATCGATGAGAATGACATTTAAAAAAATGATGAAAATTCGGCATGATGTGAAAACAAATAAATTATAATAATTAAAACAATAGAATCTTTAAAGGTACCTTTGATTCTTCCTCAATATCCATTAGAGTAAAATTTGTTTTTTAATACTTTTAAATAGGAAACGATATAAAACTTCTATAGATCCGAATTAGGTGTCTAAGTGGATGAAATAAAGAAAACCACTAAATTTATATAATAGATCAAACACACAATGCGATGCAATGTGTTACTAATCCAACCAAAATTAGCGTTAATTGCATACAGATAAAAAAAATGTGTTACAAACTAATTTACGCTTTAGTATATGCGTTAATGATCAACAATAATTGCATAATGTATTAAAATCACACATGTAATGTGTGTTCTTTTCTTTTACATAAAATTATTTTGCTGTGCGAATTAAAATATCACTCTAAGTAAGATATTACTTATATATAAATTTCAACCAATAGTAATATAAAATTGTGTTGCTTATAAATTTTCTTGATCTTCGCTCTACAAGATTTGCATGCCAAGAAAATTATCTGTGTCAACAATTCCGGAAGGTATGGTGATCTGGTTACAATACTTTTGAGTTGTAATTCTAGTCATGCTTTATGTGCAAATTTCTGACTTAGCTGTTTATATAGCAACTAATTAAATTAATTAAATTATTATGTATCAGGTATTGTGTATGACAGGGTATAGCGATAGCAAATAGTACTTTAATACAGTACAGCAGTAATATCGATTTTAAACTCACGTGATTAGCATTGAACCCTGTCGAGAAACCTAAAATTTAGGTTAGGTTAGTTTAAGTTAGAGTTAGGTTATGAGTTAAAAAAGGAGTATACATTGTATTAGTAAAATTACACAAATAAGCCTTTTTATTAAAGCACAAAAATAGTTATTATAATTAGAAACAGATTACTTTTTCATTAATTATATGCTCTTATTTTTCGCCACTGGAATCACGTTACTACCAAAATAAGCAACCATTCATATTATTACCTGCTCAATCTATTCTTTTTTGACCCCTTAACAGGCTTAACAGGTTATATTTCAGTATAAATATTAAATAGTATATATTGTAATATATATGCGCAATAAAATGTAAAGATATTGGAATATTATAAATTAGATAGTTTATCGAGTTTTGTTTTTTGTTTTAAAAAAAAAAAAAAGAAAAAAGAAAAATCAGAAATTTTATACAGTATTAACTTTTTTTTTGAACAATAATTTGCAATATATTTAACTTCTATTGGTTTAGATTATAATATTGTAATGATTATAACACTAGTTTAAGGTATTGAATAAATTAAATACTTTGAAAATGGAGAAATTTGCCTTTAACGTTAAACCCTATAGTCATAATCGAAGTCACAAGCGAAGCCACAAACGAAGACACACACACAATCGAAGATACTATTAGTAATAATACCATAATACCTATTAGAATCGTCACGTATTTTACTTTATTGATCATCATTTATTTTGTAAAGATAATGAAATTTGGACCTATTTTATGTCCAATTTTTAAAAATTTTTTGGGGCCTTTTTTGTCAGGTTTTTTTTTTTATACTGTAGTTAAGTTAGGATTTAGGGTTAGAATTATTAGTAAAAGATTTTGGTAGGGCTTATATTTTCAAATTTAGACCCCAATACTGTAATCTGATTTCACTATGATCAACATTTATTGTTAATATTGTTGTAGCAATTCGCGGTTTTTTTAAACAGTTTCACGCATTACTTATATTGTTTTGCATTGTTCCGTCACACATTTCGATCAGTTGATCAATATCTATTGCCAAATCTAGCTAGAACGAGTTTTTGTGTAGTGTTACACAACGCGTATGAACAAATGATCTGATGAAAAGATCAACACCCCTGATTTGGTTTATCTTTTTTTAATCCCCCTTGCATAAGATTTGATATAAATTGTGAGTTAAAGACTGATCTAAAATGATTGTTTTGATTCTTTCTCACTCTTGTTTCACCGTTTTTTTTTTTCAACGTGGCTGCTTTAACACGTTCTCATTTTACTCAACATATATACATCTATTCATACTTAGAGTTTGCGTAGTTTATTTGGGTTTTGACGGTAAGCGTTTATAAAAAAAGTTCGATATATGTTGTTTAGAGTTCTCGTTTCTTTGCGTCAACTTTATTTCAACGATATCGTACGCTATTATAATCTTTAAATTGTATGATATTATGTTGTCTAGACTTTTTGATATGACAAAGAAAAAAAAACAAGATAGACTTAGTGAAGAAGACGAGGTATATGCTGCAATGTGTATTTTAGCAGAAAAACATGATGAACAAAATTCCGTAATGTACCTAGTAAAATGGGCGGGTCATGATCAAAATGGAAATGAATGGGAACCAACTTGGGTGAGATTTTCTGTTTCTTTTTCTTTTTTCCTTAAAAAATCATAATATTTATTATAATATTTATTAACATGGATTTTAATGCATTTTCAGGAACCCTATGAAAATTGTGGAACTCTACTCATACATGAGTGGATAGAAAAAAAAGAACGTGAAAAGAATGGTGTATCTGAAAATCATGAGCAAAATTATGTTAATGCAATGATAATTAATGAGAGAAAAAATGGTAATATAAACGGAAAGATGGACAATGTTGAAAAAATCGACGATGTTTGTCAATCACGGCAAATAAACGGAATTAACGGGAAGAAGAAAAAGCTACATCATCTTTATGCCACTCCTAATACTGCAAATAACATTATGAGCATTGGGAGAAGCTTATTTTGGGATGATGGTAATCAAAACAATGATGTTATTTCTGAAAGTTCTCGAAGTTCATCTTCTAAAAGAACTATATTCCGAAAAGATTCCACGAAAGATGCTGATTTAGATGATAATCATAAACGTAGTGTTTTTTTTAAGTCAAGACAAGTAAAAATTTTCAAAAGTTTTTCTAGTAAAAGCAAATTATCTGTTAATTCTTCTCGTCGCGTACCGAACGGTAATATTTCTTCATCAAGCGACTCCGAACAAGAGATTCATCATTATATGAATGGAAATGGTGCAAGTCAATTTTATAAATATCCGCTTCGATCTCAATCCGGTAGAATATCGATTACAAGGCGATTAGGATGTTCATCCATAAACAAACGAAAGGTGTCTCCGCGTTCATTTGATGGTCGAATTTCTGATGATCTAGATTCTCGGAAAAAATTTCGCTATGATGAGGATTCCTACAGTAGCGAAGAAGAAATTTTGTGTTCAGGGCAAGCTATTCCTTGTAGTCCAATCACGCCCATTATCACTCATTCTCCAAAAAACGATACTGATATCGATGATTTATATGTGTCACCAATACCGAAAACGACGAATATTAAAAATATTGATATTGATAAATCGGTTTCAATTTCTACTCCAAAAAGCACTATCAGTCCTTCTACTAACTCTAATATGAATGGTTCTCAGGAACTTGCGCAAAAATCGTCAAACGATTTGGGAATTACTTCTGCTAATCCATCTTCAATAAGGCCAACTGATCTTCATCATTCTATTCAGAATAAAGCAAATATTCCAACGAATCAGCATGTAAATATTAATGTAAATATGCAATCTTCTGAAACATCACTTCCGAAACCATCAGTTCAGACAGCACGAACTGATGCTATTCTGAAAAATACACAAAAACGTACTCAGACTAAGGCACGTAAACTGCCTTTAAAACCAGATGCTGTAAAGAACTCATCTCAATTAACAGTTAATTCATCAAATACCCCAATTTTGCCAAAACCACCATCTTCTATTCCCATGATACGACCAACGTCATTAATAAACAATAACACAAATATACGTTCTGTACAAAACAGGACAATTAGACCAAACAGTGATTTATATTCAAACTATTCAAAACCAATTTTACCGGATGATAATCATAATAAGGTTACATTAAAAGATGCCCAAGGTTCAGCCGTAATAGCTGATCACGGACAACATTCAAGAAATATGTTGCATGCACCACTGATAGGACATAAGTCACAAACAAGTCCATTAGGTGTAGGCTTAAGTAGTTTACAATTGGAAAACTCCGTCGCTACTACGAATACTATCAATTGTAATACTATGTCAAACTTTCGAGGTAAAACTAATATACAATCTTTTCAAGATATCCATGTATGTACGATTTTATTTGTAATCTACTTTATAAATATACACAAGTATATATTTATTTTAAAATGTTTCTAACTTTATATATATAGAATGCAACAGGAAATCATTTTATGAAGTCGGAATTAATTGAACAAAGAAAAACTATCGAGAGACAAACGGAGCAGCTTTCAAAAGTGCACAAAGCATTGGCAGAAAAATCCGAAGAATGCGAAAGTTTGAAATATACCATTAATAATATAACTACTGACGAATCTTTGAAAAGAGATAATGAATCTTTGAAACAAGAGAACGAATCTCTAAAACGAGAAAACGAACAATTGAAAATGTTTTGGGCAAAGTTTATTCAGAGTGGTGTCTCATTTAGTCCAAGAGACTATAGTAGAATGTCAGAATTGAATGCGTCGATTCAAACTTTAATCGATCAAAATTATCAAAATTACATTGCTATTAATCAATTGCCAAGAACACAAAACACGTCAAGTAGTTCTAGTCCAGATGTTCTGCGTAGCAAGCTTAATCAATCTCAATTAAAGGTCTCACTACTAGAAAGGACATTGCAGATGAAAGATGAAAATGAAAAAGTCTGTCAACAAACCACTAAATTAATTCTTGATCTAAAACTTGAACCTTTAAGAAATTATGTGGAATTGCAAAATAATGCTAGAGCATTAATTCCCTCATCGCTTTTAGAAATTGCTCGCATGAACACTGATCATACCACTACTAGAGGTGACACATCCATAAACATCTCTACTTCAAGGAATAGTAATGATACACTTTCGAGCAATATTACTACAAGTAACAATAACAATATAAATCCACAAACGGACAATTATTCTTTTAATACAGATAGCAATTCTAATAGTGTAAGAGGTATGGATGTTGTAGATAATCCTACAACTACCAAAATTCTTGAATCGTCAGTAACAACTGATAGAAAAGGTAAATCAATATTTTACGCCGCTTCTCGAAAAATTGTGGCTAGTACAAGTAATGGAATGCCAAATCTTGCCAACATAGGACATCGAAAACCAAACAAGTATGCTCGAGAAGAGCTATTTTGCCATTGGAATTGGTGTAACATGTCGTTTAAAACAAAGCCAGATTTGAAAATGCATGTATTATCTTTTCATTTTCAAGAACACGAGAAAGACTTGAAACCATACGTAAGGACATTAGACTAGGGTTGCAATCCGAACCTTTTTTTTTTTTACTTGTGACTTCGTTGCATGGTTTGGGTTTGGGAAACGATGTTTCTGCTTCATTTGGATAATAATCAAAATCCAAAAAAAAAAATTTGTCATATTCTTAGTCAATAGTGTCAAATTCAAAATTAATAAAATTTTTTCAAGACTATAAATTACTAAAACTAAGCGACACGTTAAGTCTGATAGTTATATTTGATATGTACATAATAAGTAAAAAAAAAAACAATTATAAAAAACCAAATTTGCTTTCGAAATTCAAGTAGAAATGCCTAATAAAATTGAATTTTTGTTGGTTCCTTTCCATTGTTAATTAATTCGTAATTGTCAATTGCTAATAACTTATAAATTAATGTGACGAAAATCATTTATAATCAAATTTCTTATAATCGAATCATATTATAGCATTTAACACAGAAACAATGAAGTAAAGGCATAAAACTTGTCAAACAGATCGGATTAATCGGATCTTTGATTTACAGTTATTATTATAATATTATTTGCAAATATAACCGCGCAAAGTTAATTTTCGTTTTGCATTACATGGTATTCAAAATTTTGGTAGTCAGGCGATTTTTTTTTTTTAATATACGTAACGGTAAATTGCAAAAACATTGTTCTTGACTTAACTGACCATTTATTGACCCAACCCACTCTAAAAATAATATATTACCATCGTTTATAGAAACGACCCTAGACGTCGCATAGCTGGGCAGATCTGCTCATTATCATAATAAACAACGATAATGTGTAAATTTTTCTTTTTTATCGTTACTTTCGTTATTTTGTAGAAGTTTTTTATTTTCATTCGATAAGTAACATTAAATATTCTATTCGAAATTTTTATAATTCCTTAAATGAAAAAGTAATTCTATCAAATGGTTTTCACGATATTTTAAGGCTAAAGAACTTTTAGAAACAGTCTAAATAATACTTATAGTTGAAAAATATTTCGTTCAAATGTCAAATTATTATATAACGATTTTATGCATAATAATAATAATTAAAAACTGCAATTACATTTTCGATGTTTTAATAAAATTTTTAATTATTAAGGTTTCAAAATATTTTTATAATATTATTACGTTGTAGATTGATTCTAAGTGACGATTTACTTGCGATAATAAAGGGAGTTCACAAAATACATTGATACTAAAACATTTTAATCAAAATTGTCCGATAATTTGATTCGAAATCATTTTTACGACTTCCCAGGGTCGTTTTTATATCCCCTATCATAACTTAATATGGATCAAGAACGATGGTAATTTTTTATATTTTTAGAGTGTCAATAAAAATGGGACAGATGGGTCAAACTAATGTTTTTGATGGTAAATTAATAAATCAAGTTCATATTTAAGGCCATTCTAAGTTAATTGCATAACATAGAATCAAAAAATTTTATCAGCGATCAGTCTTTTTTCCATCAGTTCAAGTCAGATCGGATAATTCCGGAAATAAGGTCTCTATCGGGTGATACCAAGTAAATTTATGGAAAACATAAATAGCCAATCTACAAAATATGATTATCAAATATTAGATTGTTGGTCCAGCAAAATATTATTATAAAATTTGCATAAATATATTTTGCAAAGTTGTAAATTTTATCTAACTTTTTTTGAATATATTTTAAGTATTTGCTATATATAAGTGTGCTAAATTTTTTCAATATTTACAAAGATTTCTATTATTAATATATTAAAATACTATCAAATTTTTTTTTTTTGGTTTCAAATTGTGAGTTATTCTATATATTGAAACTTGCTATAGTTAATTTATATTTTATACAACTTTTAAACTTAATATTTAAATCTCTTATTTAATTCTTTTAATCTTTTAATATACTCTACAAGCAAGTATTTCAAATAATTACAGTATTTAAATTCTTCTTAAAATATTAAAAAAACCTATAACCAACTATGAAAACTATATTCTTTAATTTTGCTTGCTAGAAAAAACTATATACTATAATATTTTCTTTAAATATGATTTATACTAAAGAACTGGACTAGACAGTGCCCATGCACATTATGCACCTCTTTTTATATCTCAAAATTTTACTATAGTAACCCCTATTGCACTCTAACAAAAAATGATTCTCTTACAATTTTGTACTAATTTAATTCTAACTCTAACCCTAATATAAATCCAGGCAGAATTAGTTATTAGTACATTGGGGGCACAAAGTGCATGGGAGCACTATTTAAATTATTTCTATACTAAATTATAATAACAATATTTCTTTTATAATAGACTTTTCTAATGCAGAGCTTCTACTTTTAGCTATCTTTGTAGTTTTTCTAATTATTTATATTTTATTTCAATATCTGTATCTATAAACTAGGCTTCTTACAAAATTAGTATTTGGTTTACTATATATATTAAATATAGAATTTCTATTAACTATATTATTTTAAATCTAGATAAGCTTTGACCACTTTAGTAAATTTAAATTATAAATAAATTTATATAAGATTTTATTTTTATATAATTTATATGCAACTATTTAATATTTTGAGTATAATAATACAAAATAGTTTATATATATTTTATAAATATAGCTATTACTATTATTAGAAACTAGAAACTTGTTTAAGTTTGAAGTATAAAATACTAATATAAAACTAGCTTCTAAAAATCTGTTTATTATTCTGTATATTACAGATCAAATTTTTTAGAGACATTATAAACAGAAAATACTGAAACTATATTTTTGGTAATAATATATTTTATTTTGTATTTAAATTTATATTTAATCTAAATAAATTAATATTATAGATCAAGTAGTGATTATATTATATGACTTATATAAAAAATAATAAATCCAAAATATACTCTTTTTTTCCTAAATTTATAAGGCTTTTAACTCTAATTTTAAAAACATTGTACTATATATTTTATAGGATTAGACCCAATTTCAAAAAACTTCTTTAATTATAATATAAAGCTATATTATAATGCAGGCTAACTGGCCCAAAAAATTTTTTATAATTCTGATTTAATTACTATAATCTGATTTATTACAATTAATATAAATAGAAAATTAATAAAAAACTTTTTAAGTACTAATAAATAAAATTCTTTTAAACCCTATATTTTGTTTTATTTATAAAATAAAATATTATAAACTTTTATTAAATTTAATTTCATTAAAAAATCAATATATAATTAAATATTTATTTGTATTATTTTTATAAATATTACTAAATAGCACTAGGCAATTTTTATTTGTATATAAAACACAAGTATATAATAACTTAAATTCTGCTTATACCCCATTTTTTGATTCTAACAAAAAAATAATCTAAATAAAATTTTAGCATAAATACTCTTATTTTATTGATTGACAACCTACTACAATATACTGTATACGTACGTACTAATATTTAATATTATAAATAAAAATTACATTAAAAACTCTTATTTAACTAAACTTGTTATAGATAACAAGAACTTATACGGGGTATAAGAAATTTTACACGCACGTATAAATTATTTGTATCACCATACGGCGGGCAGCAAAAACTCTGATGGACCAAAATTGAAGATTATCTCAAATATTTGTATTTCTGTAACTTTAATAGTACTTCGTCAAACGAATAAATTTTTAATTGTCTTACCTCGTTTATTTGAAGTTAGAAGCATTTATTAGTTATTACTCGTTAAAAGTTAAAAACACATAATAATACTGTAATATTACATGCATTGTTAGCGTTAGAATAAAGGTTAGTGGACACATTTGATCCCTAACGTTCATATGATCCAATAAATAATTTAACAGAATTTTAGGTGGCTTTGATTATAAAAATTTCGATATTGCTATTGTAAAAAACAATATAAATTAATATCCAATCATTATACTAACGTTATGTTGTGACCAGATCATTCACCACATGTATCATGAGTTTATTAACCGAATTTGGCAGTCAATGTATAACTGACTTTTGTACGTAGAAAGCTTGCATGCGTGTGCTTAATTTCTTATTAAGGTTAAATAAAGTATTTTTGATGTGCAAACGGAAATAATCAATCTGATAACGATAAAAAAAAAAAAGGTTATTTCTAAAATCGGGTTATTGTAATAATGATATGTACGATTCGAGTAATTTAAACACGTTCTCTTAACGAAGCAATTCCAGGTATGATATCGAATTGATACTAAAGATTTTTTGTTAATTTATTTATTTATTTTACTGACGTCATCGTTAAAAAAATTAAAACATAATGTCTTATGTTTTCAATATTGGCGTGTTTTCTCGTTTAGAAGAGGAAAGTTCATCTACGATGGGGAGAAGGTTCGAGTTACAGTGCGTGGAATTGTTAAAAATTGGATTAAGTAATTTAGGTGAAAAGATTGTGCATACAGGGTAAGCTTTTCTTACAGAGTTATGTTGAGCCATTATGTATCCAAAGTTACGCTGCCACGCCACGTAAAATATCTGAGAATTGAAAGCTCTTCGTGGCCACTGTTTCGGCAGTGAACGTTCTTCTCAGTTGTTTGAACGTCCTGCTGTTAGCCAAGGCCCGGGGATTTACGATGAATAGGATACTTGCTAGTACCACCTTTATATGGCTACGAAACATGCTCATAGATTATTTATTTAAGAAGCTTAATGATAAGGGAAGAGATATCATTCTTGAAGTTCTTGGATTGACATTCATTATTCAGTGCAAAGCTTATTTCAGACAAGACATAAGTATATTTTTGTTTTTTATAATTTTTTTTTTCTTATTAAAATTTACATGAATTAGATCGGGGAAATGTTTGAGTTAGAGACGGTTGACAGACGAGGACATAACTTACTGTATTAGGACTAGTAGTAGATTTGATGCTGGAGTTTTGGTGGGGGTTTTTACTCATAGATTTTCACGGGAAGCTATAAAAGCAGCGGAGACTTCGGAAGATGATATTATTCTCACTGTTAGAGAAAATTTGAGCAAAGATATTTTAAGGTTGATTGTTAGAAGGATAGAAATTATAGATTATTTCAAGTTTGATTGGTTTTATTTTGTTGTTCCTTATTTTGTTTCGTTTTCATGTGGCATTTTGTGTTTTATATTTTTTTTATTTTTTCTTGATATGTTGTCTTTGCAGTCTCATTGGTTGAATTTTTCTTGTAATAAATATACGGTTAGAAGTCAACTAGTGTTTTATTAGAATTTATGGACTAAATAATTATTATTATGGTTGTTTTAAATAACAGTCACATGCATGTTATATTTATAAGTCCGAAGGGGATAAAGATCTTAGTGTTTTAGTGTCGAAGACCCAGCGAAGCTTAAGTCATGCCAAAAAAAGTATAGATCCCGTGATTTCCAAGCCATTTGGACTAAATTAGAACTATACAATACCTGATACTGTAAACTTCTTAAATATGCCAAATACGTCATATTTGCATCATATCAAAATTTAACCCATTTAAGAACAAAGAACTATGGATTCCTATCGCTATTAAATACATTTGAAATCTGATTTTTTTTTCTTTTTAAGCTTACCTATGCTGGCTTGCGCCAAAACATTAATTCTTCGATCACATGACATCTAGCGCTAGCTCTCCTACAAAACATTGTTCACCCCTGTAATATTGACCAATCGAATTTCTCCAACTCTAATCCTAATTATAACGCGATTTAGTTTTACACGCAACTTTTTACTTGGAAAACAAAACACGTTTGTTTTGACCAAGGACGATGATATGTTGTGTTTCACAAAAGTCACAAAATTTTGACAAAGTTTTGTGATAATCACAAAATTGGTGTGGTTCCGCCACAAAATTTCACAAAATTCGATCAAATTGGTTGGTATGCACATAATTTCACAATAAACCACATATTCGTTTTAATAATTGAGTTCTTTTACAGCAACTTTTATATATTCGCTGTGAAAGAGCTCAACTTTTAAATATGGATAGTATTCTTTTTCAATTCAAAAATACTAACTATTTTTGAAATTATTTGTTGCCAATTTTTTAAACTAATGTATTTTTTATTGAACAATAGTAATAATAAAGATAATTACTATTGTTTAATTTTTTTATTATTAAAAAATATTTATATTAGCATCGTGAACCAAAGTTAATAAATTATTTTTTGTAAGAATGTCTTCTCTTAGACGCCAAAATCTAACACACATACTGTTCATACACGGGTTAAAGAATATGAGGGTATATTTCGTGCTGATAATGGTTTACTTTTTTTCATATTTTTATATTGAACTTTTTACAGTACAAATAAAAAATATTTTATCACACCTGATCTTAAATTTTGATTGGTCAAAATTACAGGGAAGATAAAAAAAAAGATCAGCGATGTATAACTGATAATGTAATAAAAATACATAAGCGAAAATAAACGCGCAAAATCAAGCCACAGGAACAGCTTATTAATACAAAAAAAAACAAAGTACAATTTAACATATCGATATATTTTATGAAAAAACATGCATTTTTATTAATAACGAAGCTCAGTCATATCACAAAAAATCTCAGTCAAGGCTATAGTGAAGAATTTTTTTAGACCAGAATTATTATTACTATAATAAAAGGCTCTCGATATAGTGAATCTCTCAATGTAGTGAAGAAATTTTACAGCCCGAGGACTTCACTATAACGAGAGTGACTTGTCAGTCTTGATATCTCTAAACCAAAGAGCGTCAAATTCGTGACTTATCATTAATCTTAATCATTTATTATAAAACGCATCTATTATATTTTTATAGATTTTTCTCAACTTTTATAAGTTTACATATAAAATTTTACTTCAAATTATTTATCTAGAGTTAGTATTTAGGATTAGGGTTAAGGTTTGGGAAGGTTTGTTTAAAGCACGCGTACTAATCATTAGCAAGTTTTAAGATAATATAACATAGAAAACAAAACACCATAGATGCGTTTAAGTAAAAGTCTATTCTAATACATCAGGTTTGTTTTTTATATAGTACTTAATTAATATTTACTATTGTTGTATTAAAGTAATTTGGCTAACACACACTTACCCTAACATAGGCTTTTACTATAAACTTCATAATACTTGATGCACTCTTGGTATAAAGATGCCAAAAGTTTGATGACATTTTTTAATGAGTATATAGTAAAATAGTACGGACGGACGTGTAGAAATCATGTAATACGTATGGTTTGTAAAAGAAAAGATTTGTCAAACCAAAGTTACTTTTTCTACTAGCCCTATCCTAATCATTAAAAGGGTACTTATAAAAATTGGATTTTCAAGTCTACATTTGTTAGACATCACTTTCAAAATTCTGTTAAATAAAAATTAACATGCTGTACGTCTTTAAAACTGTAAAATAAAGTATAACATATTCAAATTCATATCGTTTACAATAATAAATTACGAATTAAAAAAGAGAAAAAAAAAATACATATTATATATTTATTAATTATGTCATTTACACTTTGATAAAAACACTAGGCTAAGGCCACATAATTAATTTTTCGTTTTGCATAACCCACCAACCCAATTTTTCCAAATTTTTTTTTTTTAAATTCCTATTGTGCCAATTATTCCATTTTGGGGACGTCTAAAGCGGAGGTAACTCATATTTAATAATTTTTTCAATTAACTTTAGGGTTAGGGTCATTTTATATTAAGGTTAGATTAGGTTTTAGGTAGATATATATAAGCAAAAATGCCTTGCCGACATTTTTGATTAACACATCGAAGTAGGTTTAGACTGCAGTCTTTGTATTTTTCAAGTTTTTTGCTTTTATTTCTTGGTTTGCTTCGCCAGCGATCATCAAAACTCTATAACTTGATTGGCGGTTGATCACATGATTTGCCTCATTTTGCTTTTCTCCGGTGTCACCCGATGATGACCCTAATTTTCCGAAATTGCCCGATAGGTCCGATAAAAAAATAAACCAAAATTTTCTGATTCCATGTTATGCAAACCGAAGAATTAATTTTGCGTGACCTTAGATGTGAACATGAATTAATTTAGGCCACGCAAAGTTAATTTTTTTTTAAAAAAAAATAAAAAAATCCGACCTGCTGACTGGAATTTTGAAATACCAGGTTATGCAAAACGAAAAAAACGAAAAATTAACTTTGCGTGGCCTAATACATAAAATTTTGAGAATATAAAGAATGGCTAACATCGAACACAACCCAACTAAATTGGAAAGTACGCAAATTATTGTTTTACAATAAGGGTTTTTACAGTGTGATGGCTATTATTAACCAATTTCAGGTTTTAGAAGTTTCATGATCTTGAGAGGTCTTATCGTTGGGTTTTGAGAAGTACTGTGTTTCATAAAAATCTTAAATGGAATAACTTGAGTACCATGCTTATGTTTATCGAATATACATATATGTCATACTGTACGGAAGATAATTTAGTACTGTATTTTATAAAATTTTGAAACGATACGATACAGTACGAAGTTACATATATATAAAGATAATTTGTACTGTATCGTATAAATTCGAATAATACAATATACCACTTATAGTAATACAATAAGCGATCAGAACCTTTTGTATTGGATTGTATAGAATTTGAAGTAAAGATCGTACGTATGTATGTATGTACGGTGCAAGAAATAAAGATCACAATTATACCTTATAAAGACAATATATCCTAAATCATTAACAATAAAATGTGTATGTAAATACTTTTATTGAAGGCGATGGTTTAAGAAATATGATTATCTGCTTGGCGTAATCTGCAACCTATAATCAAGTTACACATTAAATTATTGACTTCAAATTTAAGTATTTAATTTCATTGTTTATATTTTGTCTCTATAAGGTGTAATTGTGGTTTGCACCATATGTAGGGCCCGGAATCGTGCCGGGCTACCCAGGTATGAGCCCGGCCCGTACTGCAAAAATTCCGGGTTGGGCCCATATTTTTAGGCCCGCAATTATTGTAGGTCGGGTTCAGGCTAAGCCGCTAAGATGCCAGTTCGGGTCGAGCTTTATAATAAGGCCCGCGGGTACTCGATAGCCCGTTAAATTTTATTAGGTATGCAATTTGCTCCTCGACCAAAAATGGGTAAATTGTCATGAACTGTATTACTCATTTTGGATAACTCCTATTTCTTTTAGTTTTTTTTTTTTTACTAATTGACTTTCTATATCACGATATAGCTGCATAAATTGTCTTGAAGTTGTCGCCATTTGTTGGTGCCTTCGCTGGTGTAATTGGTGGAGTTTGGGGCTTTTATCACTTCGATTTGTGGAGGTTTGAGTCTTCGTTATCTCAGTATCGTCACTGGAGTCTTGAGTCTTCCATTATCTCAGCATTGTCATTGGAAATTTTAAGCTTTCATCACTTTGATTGAGCCTTCTGTCTCAGTATCATAGTTGAAAGTTTGGGCTTTTGTCGTTAGAGTTTTCAAGCCTTTGGTGTGTGCTGTAATCTTTGCTTTCGTGATTTTGTTGCTTCTGGTGTAGTATGTAATTCATAAAAAAAAAACTAAAATAAAAACTACATTTAAATTTAGTATAACAGTACATACACTGCTACTATTTTCCATATTTTAAAATAACAATTTACTTTCAGATTTGTACTTTCATTATTTTGTTAACCATGTATCCATATTCTTTTTAAAATTTCACAGATCTGAACCAGACCTGGACCTATGTAATATGGTTTTGAACTCTAACCTTAGCCCCAATTCGATATTCAGACTGGGCATAGATCTTTAAAAATACCCATCTGGTCCAAAACATACAGAACACTAGTTAACAGTATAAAAGCCTATTAGATCATTTTTTATTATATTTTTAGGGTACTGCTATTTACACCATAGACTTTGCTATTTGTACCATAGATTTGGTATAATGTTAAATCAAAAATCAATATTTTCTATTTGCACTATAGTGCTATATATTGCACTAATAAAACTCTTTTTTTTTTTGTAGATTAACACATTTAGGCCTGCTAATCTAATTTCATAATACAGCCCAACCCTAACCCAAACCTCTTAAGACCTTCTTTATTAGACTAAGTAAAATTTTTCTTTAGCCTTTTTGATTCTAATAGTAATAAGATTATTAATATTGTCTAATAGAACCAAAGATATAATCTTCTAAAGTTAGATTAATAATCTCACTACTATTAGACCAGAAAAGATTATAAGAATAGTTTTAATATTAAGTCAAAGGTTAAAGTCTTTTCAGATCACTTTAATAATCTTTGTTGTACAAAATTATTTAAAATATTTTATAAAAAATATTTTTTTTAAGGGTTAAAAAAGTGATCTAAAATAACTTCTATAATAAATCAATATTTTTTGTCATATTAAACAAAAACCAATTTTCTGATTTTCTAGTTTTAATAATAATTAAATTTGGTCTAGTAGAACTGGAGATATGGTCTTTAGTTTAGATAACAATTTTAATATAAAGATTTAGAAGACCATGTCTTTGTTCTACTATAAGACCCTAGCATCACTAGTTTAAAAAATTTTGCTCTAATATTAGAGTTAAGGTTTGGAGATTTTTGTTTTAATTTTACATTATATCTAATTTTAAGTTTTAATTTGTAAAATTTTTGGGTAGTGGTGCTAGAGTAGTTGTTCTACTAGACCAAATTTAATAATCTTACTATTATTAGAACCAGAAAGACCAGAAAAATAGCTTTGTTTAGGCCAATTGAAGTTAATTTTTTGGTTAACATCACTTTAAAAAAAGGAAAAAGGGCAAATGAAATAAATATATATGGGTGTTATTTTATGGCGACCCATCGCCATGGCGACCCCATGATCGACCAATAAAAATTGATCACGTGATCACATGATCGATTGATCAAAACTATCGAGAACGTGATTCACGTGATCGATTTTTATTGATCAATTATATCACAACACACGTAAAAGAAGAAAAAAGCGAAAATATGCAAATCCGCGCAAAGGCAGTTTCGTAAGATTTTTTAACTAATGCGTTATATTCTTGTGCATTCGTAGTTCTTTTTTTTATACTGTACTACACAATTATTTTGTATTACTATGAAAGCAAGTTTTTTTTATTTTTTTATATATTTCCCGCGCAAAGCAGTTTCGTAAGTTTTTTTTTAATGTATTCGTAATTTTTTTTTATGTATTATCCCGCGCAAGGCAGTTTTGTAAGTTTTTTTTTTAATGCATTCATAATTTTTTTATTTTTTTTATCTGTTATGTATTATCCCGCGCAAGGCAGTTTTGTAAGTTTTTTTTAATGCATTCATAATTTTTTTTATGTATTATTCCACACAAGGCAGTTTCATAAATTTTTTTTTTACTGTAACTAACTAATGCGTTCGTAATTTTTTTTATGTATTATCCTGCGCAAGGTAGTTTCGTAAGTTTTTTTTTAACTAATGCGATATATTCTTGCGCATTACCATACAATTATTTTGTATTACCGCGAAAGGCAGTTTCGTAAGTTTTTTTTAACTAATGCATTCGTAATTTTTTTTAACTAATGCATTTGTAATAATTTTTTTCAATAACTATTGCATTTATAGCTTTTTTTTATTTTTTTATGTATTATCCGCGCAAGGCAGGTTTTTTTTAAACTAATTACTGTAATGCGAAACATTAGTTTTTTTTCTAACTAATGTGATGTATTCTTGTGCATTTGTAGTTCTTTTTTTTTATCATACAATTACAAAATCAGACCTGCGCAAAGGCAGTTTCATAAGTTTTTTTTTTTTTTTTTAACAAAAAGATTCTTTATTATTAATTAATTAAAAAAAATATACATGTAAGAACTGAAAATATAACTACCAAGAATTTCGTCAGTGCCGTAACCTAACCAGGTTGCAAAAAAGCACTCAATATCCTTATTTCTACATGTCTATCCTTGCGTGGTTTTCTAAGGGTCACAAGTTTGACACCAAGCGTTAGACATGTTATATCAGTTACAATTTGCACATTTTCCTTCTTTTAAGCCACCTACCGAAAAGTCAACAAACTCGCAGAAGAAACCGCGAAAGCAACTATGAAGAATCAAAGAACGATGAAAAAAAACACACCGAAGAAAAACAACGAATTAGTGAACTTAAAAAAAAACCGCCAGCACTCCAAAATACAAAAAGAATAAAAAAACGACCAAGCTACCTGAATTGCACGACTTCGTTACCTCTAATTCAAGACTTTAACGACGGCTCCAATGACGACTTCAAGGTTTCAGAGACGGCTCCAACGACGGCTCCAAGGTTTTAACAACAGCTTTAAATCTCAAAAATGATTGGTCGATCATATAAGGGTTGCCATAGCGATGGGTCGCTATTTCCTTTTTTCCAATATATAAAACAAACAAACTATTTTTAAAGGTAGTAAATCTATTATAACAAATTGACTTTAATTTAAAATTTAGTTTATTAGATCAGATAAAATTTTTCAGTAGTTAACATTGCATTTTCTTATAAAAAACAAAGCAAAAATAAATAAACAAATAAACAAATAAAAAATTATATAATATATTTATTCAAAAAAAAGAACTTTGTACATCAATTTTTATAGCCAAAGTTCTTAAAATCCAATAATCAGATTTGTATCATTTTAAAGTATTGTATGTGTGACCACAAATTAAATTTTTGGTTTACTAATTTTTCAAGTTTCTATTGGCTGAATGCAAATTTTGTCTTTTATTGAATGAAATAAGTCACTATTTGGGTTACCAATTTCCCAAGTTTATATTAGCAGAATACAAGTTTTGTTTCTTATTAAATGAAATAAATTAGAGTGCTAACATTTATTAGATAATATTTTAGGGGATAGGGGGTTAAGCCAAATCTTCCTCATATAAAAATTTTAGCCAATTAAATTTGATGAAAATATTACTTAGAGGTGGGAATTAAATGGATATTAGGCAATAAATATGACAGATCATAATGAAATCCAGATTAAAATGAAATGATAGTATAAAATCTCGAAAACTAAATTTTTTTGGGGTGCATTTTTTAGGGTTAGGGGTTTAGGGTTAGGGTTAGTTTTAAAAAAAATTATAATAAACAAGTATTAATGGGTTTTAGAAGGCTAGCAGGTTAAGTATAGAATGTAGATTTCATTTTAAATTATGATCTGTGATAATAAATGTTAGTGCCCTTATTGTTTGAGATATATTAATTCCTTATCCTCAAGTTTCTATTGAGCAAATGCAAATTTATTTTTATTTAATAAAATAAAATACTGTTTTGGGGTTTACTAATTCCTCAAATTTTGTTTTTCATTAATTAAAGAAATAAATCACTGATTGAATAGTTTAAAAATTAATATAAAAAGTATTGTTTGAATAATTGGTTTGTAATTATTGTGACTGATTAAAATGAAATCAGATTAAAATAAGTTTTTCTATTTTTTAAGCAAATTTTAAAATTTTTTAGAGGAAATTTTTGGGTTTTTTTTAGCATTAGGGTTAGGATTTAGGGTTAGGATTTAGGGTTAGGATATTAATAAATGAGTATATGTGGGTTTTATAAGCTATAAAGATAAGCAAGAAAGGTCTTTAGTTTCATTTTAATCTGATTTCATTTTAATCTGTAACAATTATTATTTTTATAAAAGTAATATATTTATTTAAATATTTCTTTTTACTTATTAATACTAGTTTACAATCAAATAAAAAAAAATGCTTTAAACTCTTTTTTTAACAGTTTTTCTTATCACAAACTAAAATAAACATATACAAGAGAACAACCAACTTGGAACTAAAATTTTAGCTTTATTTTTGTTATTTATTTTTTTTGTTATTTTATTTTTTTCTTAGTTTTTTTTATTTTATTTTTTTAAATTATTATTTATTTTTCTAAAAAAAAATTATATATAAAGGCCTGAATAATAAAAATAATTATAAATAAGCGCACAAAGTAAAAGTAATTATATATAAGGGATATATTTTGAAAAATTTTACAATTAAGAATCAAAATAATTTTGTATTATGATAATAGTAGTTCTTTAAATATTATCACTATATAAATAAATATACTACTTTATATATTTATACTATACTCTTTTTTTACTTAATAAAACCTTCTCTTAACCAAAGTACAGTTTGACTAGGTTAAATATAATATTTACTAGTATTGTAATATTTATTCAGTTCTAAACTGATAATTCTATCCTATTAAGACTAGTAATAAATATGAATCACATTTCATGAAAGTTACTACATGTTAATCAAAGCTATTTTGAACAAAATGTTTGTATTTGTATAGAAAGTTAAATTAATATCTAGAAATTAGCAAAAATAGTTATAACTTTTATATGCAATATGCTAAAAAAATAAACAAAATGTTGATTAAAAAGTGCACACTATTCTGGTTATATCAACATTTTGAAACATTAGTAAAAAAAATTTAAAATATTTAATATAGTAAATTATATTGTCATTTTGTATTAAAATTTTAAAAAAATTGTTGATATTAAAAAATTTTACTATGATATCACTATATCCAGAAGTTGGTATAACCAGAGTGAAATGCAATCTGTTTAACTATCAAAAAAAAATTATTTAATAATAAAAACTCACAAATAACAAATTTGAACCCTTTATTGTAATATTTTTTAAATTTTGGGTTTTTATATATAATTTTTTTATTTTAGAAAAAATTTAGATGCTGCTTCTGTACACTTTGTACTTCTAATGTACTAATAATTAATTTCGTCTAGAGTTATGATTAGGGTTAGGGTAGTAAATTGACTCGATTATATTATGCTTGATCATTGATCGATTTAGGTCAATAATTGAGCACCAATTATAGGCTCAAGCAACAATAGGTCAATCAATGATTGATAATGCTGATCGATCAAATAAGTATTATATTGATCAATTAAAAATTTTTAATATGATTTCACTTGAGGTATTATTTAATTTCTGATCTAAATGTCTAACGTTAATGTCTCGAGCAACAATAGATCAATCAATAATTGATGATGCTGATCGATCAAATAAATATTATATTGATCGATTAAAAAATTTTTAATATGATTTCACTTGAGATATTATTTAATTTCTGATCTAAGTGTCTAACGTTAATGTTTCATATGACCGAAACTTTTTGATAAAAATGTTGTAATTATTAATATCGTGTTAGCCTCTTATTAGGTCACATTATGCGGATACAATTTCAAGAAAAGATTTAATTTTATAAGATTGCATGTCATTATTTTTAATATAATATTTTTAACTAGTAAATATAATATAATCGATCAATGATTGACTTAATGATTGATCAATTATATCCATTCGAGCTCATAAATTACATGCTTTGATTAATTATACTCGATCAAGCATTTATCACTGATTTTTGATCAATGAAAAAAATTTTTTTCAGGTCAATCATTGATCAATAATTTTTTTTGCCAAGTCAATTTACTAGGTTAGGGTTAGATTAGAGTTAGATTAAAATTAGAGTTAAGATTAGTACAAAATTGCACAAAGTGCACAGAGCACTATCTATAGTATTCCAAGTTGGTAAAATTTTGTAAATTAATCAGTTGCCAACTATAGTTAGCAACTAATCAATTATTTATATTATGTGGTATTATTAGATAATTAGGCAATTAAACCCATAAAATCAACATAATTAGCCTGACTAAATAGAATATCTTAGAATTATATTAATTTAATAATTAATTTATTAGGGGAGTAACAAAAATCAGGTAATTTTTTAGGAAAAGAGGGGGTAAAAAAATTTGAAATTATATATAAGAACCTGACTATATATATAATAAGAAAGAGGGAGGAGATACCTCAGATAAAAAATAATTAGGTATTAATGACATGGCCCTTAGTTGTTTAAAAATTTTCAAATTGATTAGTTGAAAATTTGGCAACTAGTTGGTTTTTTAACTAACAATTTGGAACACTAACTACCTTAGTTCTATTCTTATTTTAAATTATTTTTTTTTATTTTAAAGTATTTTTTTATTTTAAACTATTTTTTTATTGGGTGTTAGTTTATAGCGACCCTGTAATTGGCCAATCAACATTGATCATATGATTAGCTTTTTTTTATTAAAAATCCTAAACTAGTTAGAATCTTATTAAACGTTTTTTTAAGTTCAAGTCTGATCAAAAAAATAATACTGATATTATGCACAATTTAATTTAATAAATTCAAATTACATTATAAAAATAAAAAAAAAAGAAAAAAACTATAATATCAACACTTAACAAAAAAAAAATCTATTATATCGTGCCCTAATCTAATACTACACAAATCAAAGTACCAACTATTAAAATACCATAACGAAGATTCCGAAACAATAACATCTATTAAATAATATCGTGAACAATACCTATAAACCACAGCACAGAAACGACAAAAGCCCAGAATCTCCAAAAATGACAAAAGTCCAGAATATTTATACTTCATAAATGACGGTACCAAAATGATGAAAATTCAAAAACTATAGCACCGAACGACAAAGCCTGGTTTTCTCTGAAGCAAATCTACAAAAAAAAAAGAAGCGTTAGTTCAAAGAAAAGCAAAAAAAAAGCAAACAAAAAAAAACATATTTGCAAGATTATCAACAAAACGGCAAGAGTCTGAAATGATGAAAACGAAGCCTAAAATGACCACAAACAACAGCACCAAAGATTAGTTCGAGGAAAGGAAAAAAATACACTATATCCCAGTTCCAACAAAATGAAAACACAGACGAGACTTAATAAGGAGAACAATGAAAACCTAAAATCTCTATGAATGAACAACAAAAGCAAAAAAATTGAAGAAAAAACAATGAAAAAATCATTTCAACGAAGTGAAAATACCAAAAAGACTTACCAAGAAGAAAGCTGAACAGATGACAAAATCCCAAAATTTCTACAAATAACGTCACTGAAATACAAGAGCTAAACGACGAAGCCTAAAGCCCAAAACTTATACTCAATAAATGACGAAGTTTAAAATTCACCACAAAAACAAAAATCTCCAATCCAAACTCTCTATAAACGACATCACTGAAACGCAAGAGCAAAATGACGAAGCCTAAAGCCCATAATCTTATACTCTATAAACGACGACACCCACTACGGTAGCTTTACTACAAGAAAGAAAGTATTAGTCAAAGAAAGAAAATCAAAAAAAAACAAATACTACAGTGTGCGACACTTAAAGACTACACAAACTTTAAAAGCTAATAACTTATGATCTAAAAAAGATATTTTAAAAAGGAAGCCACTATTTTATAGCTAAATCAATTTATTACAACTTAACGGCCTTATTTTTTAAAAAGTTATAATAACTTTTCAAAATATATAGCTTTAAAAACATAGCATTTTTATATGATACGTAAAATTTAACCAAAAATGGGACAAGTCACATGTTTTGGCTTCTCATTATTAGCTAATTTTAAAATTATTTTTAAAATTATTTTTAAAATATTTTTTATTAATTAATTTTTGACCAATCAGAATACAAGAAATCAAAAAAATATCAAATTTCAATATGAAATTTTTGAAAATGGGTCAAATCACGAAAATGTAGTCTTTAAGTGTCCTGCACTGTATAATGAAAAAAAACACATATCTCAGGATCCTGGTTCTAGATTCCGCTATCAAGTATTCCAGAAAGCAAACCTGCTAGAGTAAAAAAGTTAGTACAAATTCAAAGAAGAAGAAAAAAATACAAAAAAAAAGAAACAAAAACTACTTATCTTACAAGACAGCGAAGCAAAAAAAGAAAAAAAATGCGAAGAACAGAAAAAGCAAAATGAAAAAAACAAACAAACCAAACTTTATCTAGATCTAATCTAGATTGAAAGGCCAATCTGGTAAAATGGCGCACCCTTACATGATTGACCATATGATTGGTTGATCATATGGGGTCGACATGGTGATGGGTCACCATTTATAATTTTTCTTTTTTATTTACTAATTTTTTTAATTTATATTTGCCATATAACTATTAGGAAGTTATTTCAAATTTTAGTCTAAATTAAGTTTAATTTAGGCCAAAATTTGAAACTACACCCCTTTATATTATTTTGTAGTTATAGGGTATTTAATTTTTTTTATTCTTTACTTTTTTTTAAATATTCATTTTAGTGAAGAGAGGTTTCCAAATAGATTAGGTTTAAGTTTGCTTATTTTTGATATTTTATGCAGATCTTTTATTTATAGGGGTCATCTAAAGTCATATCCATCACATGATATAGAGCCAATAGGATTGTTTATTTTGATCGACATGGATTAGCCCGAAGAGACAAAAATAGCGAAAAAAGCAAAAGTCACAAAAATACAAGAAACAACAGTCTAAACCCATCTTGGTGCATTAATAAAAAATGTCAGGAGAACAATTTTAATAAGACCTGCCCTAATCCTAACTCCAAATTAACCCTTACTCTAACTTTAATTAAAAAACCAAAAACACGTGACAGGACATGGATTTAGACGTCCCCTATTTATAGTAATTTATTTCTTATTTTTGAGGTTTTCTGCAGATCTTTCTATTTTTGGTAATTTTATAATTAATCTAATCTATTGTTATAGAACGATAGTTATTATATTATCTTATTATTTTATTATTTCATTTTATTATTATATTTTATTGTTATATTGTATTATATTATTATCTTGAAAAGTTAGATACTTGAAATAGTTAATACCGCTTATAACGCTTATATCACTTATATCGCTTATACTGATTATAATGCTTATAATAATTATATCGCTTATAACGCTTATAGCGCTTATACCGCTTATAACGCTTATGACGCTTATAGCGCTTATACCACTTATGATACTTATGCGCTTATAGCGCTTATACCGCTTATAACGCTTATACCATTTATAACGCTTATGTTGCTCTTGTAGATTATAGTGTTTATTATTGTAAATGAACGCTTATAACGCTTATTCTAAAATGTATTTAAAGACACAGAATTTCCCTTAGTCAAACTAGACCAAGACACCCACTTCTCTTTCTATTTATTATACATCTTGTACTGGGATTTCTTAGGAACAGAAACCTAAGGATAGCTCTATCTTAGATTATTAATAAAAAAGCTATTTATTTTAATAACACCAAGTTTATTATCAAGTAATAGTAAAATCGATAATTCCCTATTGAATACCATAATGAACTGCCCTTAGAGAAGAGTATAATTTCTTACAGACTAAGGTATTATACCTACCTCTTGAACACTGCTATAAACCAATAAAGGATCCCTGTAGCCGTGTCGTTGTTATAGTAAGGAGTTAAAGAAGGCCTCCCTACTATAACATTTGGTGCCTTCTGGTGTAAACATTTAAAACATTTGGATATTATTGAAGGTATTTGAAAACCTCTACAACTCTAGCTGCTGCTGTTTGTCCTGGAAGTCACTTTGCCCAAAGACTCTATAAAACTTATTGCTGCTACCATTCATCCTAAAAGACTCTTTGCCCAAGGACTATTTATTTTAATTGCTGTTTATTTCCCATAACTTTTGCTGCTGCTGTTCATCCTGGAAGACTCTTTGCCCAAGAATTATATTTATTTAACAAAACTTACTAACAAGATATTACTAACAATTAATTATTTTGAGATTTAGTCAGAAGTCATAAGGCATATGACTACTGATATTAACAAACTATATAATCGATATATTACACGTAGAACTTACCTAGTAGAACATTACCAACTATGTGCTCCTGATCTTTATTGTCAAGAGTGTTATCCTCCCCCTAGAACTAGTGATTGCATTTTTGCTCGAACACCTTTTGGAGGATTTTGGCATTGGTATTCTAGTACCTACTCTGCTGATTCCTATACCTCTCAAACTACTGGCAACTTTGGTCATTTGACCTCTGCTAGAGACTCTACTACTATCCGTACTGTATTCAAGATATTATTTTTAGCTGCTGATATCAAACAGAACTTGACAACCCAAGAGAAATTGGGATTCGTATTATTTCACCGACAATCACTTCATAGACATAACACTACACTGACAACCATTTTACCAACAAGCTTTTTTTACTGACAAATAACTCGCCGACACTTGATTTGCTGACAAGCATGTTTTCACTAACACGTTGATTTTATTGACACACACTTCACCGACAGTTAATTTTACTGACAAAATCAATTTACCGACAAGTTCTTTTTACCGAAAATAGAATTTACTGAAAAAATTATTCTACCGACAATACAATTCATCGACAAACAATTTGCCGACAAACAATTTACCAGATGCCTTAAGTATCACGGTTGATGCTGAAGTTAGGGTCTCGATTTGAAACTATAAGCCCTGCTAAAATCCATATACACTCTATAAATATAAAATCTATACCCAAACCCTACCCTAACCCTATAAGGCAAAGACGAAAAAAAACATCCAAAGAAAATTTTAAAATTTTATATCAAAATAGGTCATAACTTCAGCATCAGCTGTGACAATAAGTACTTGTTATCGTCATTAATACAATGTACAATTTTTATTGTCATTATTAATAAATTGCATAATACATAATTATTCTTAGTAGTTTATTACATTGCTGTGGTCTCATATGTCAATGAGTTGTACTGTCAGCAATTGTATTGTCAGCAAATTGTATTGTCAACGAATTGTATTGTCGGTAGAATAAGCTTGTCAGTATATTCTATTTTCAGTAAAATGAGCTTGTCGGTAAGTTGATTTTGTCGGTAAATATAACTGTCAGTGAAGTGTATATCAGTAAAATCAACTCGTCAGTAAAAAGGAACTTGTCAGTAAATCAAGTGTCGGCGAATTTTGTGTTAGTAAAAAAAGCTTGTCGGTAAAATGATTGTCAGTATAGGTTGATGTCTGTAAAGTTATTGTCGGCGATTTGATTGCCACCCAAGAAATTGCTCTTGCTATTCTCCAACATTTTACCCATCAAACTACTTTACCTTCTCTTGATTTTGCAGACTATACTACCTTTGACCCATATTTAGATACCAATACTAAAAACTATAACCCTCAATATCCAGACTTGGGATATTCTATTGTTGAAGGATCTAGCCATACTTTTAATACTGTACCTCTTTCTACTCTTCTTGAGATTGCCCCTCCACTTCTCTTGGTTTTAACTAGAGATAGGCAAAATAGTATTTTTCTACACCATGCATGCGCATAGTATGCTGCATGCATGCTTGCATGCATGCATACATGCATGCATGTTCTATGCATTATAGCTAATTCTGGTCAGAAGTCTGCAAACTAGTTTGAGTCTAAATATTTTATTTGTATTTTTTGATGCTGAACAAGTTTACTTAGTAAAATTAATTAGTAAAAGTTTGTATATTATAAGATTTTATAGAATTTTATTAATAAAATTTTACGATTCACAAAATTTTACTAATTAATTCTAACTTAATTCACTAAATAAACTTGTTAAGCACCTAAAAATACATTAAATCGGCTAGGTTGTTTTTATTTTACTTGAAATTTGGAGAAAAGATGCATAATTTTAGATTTTTGATCAAAAAAGTCAAATTTAAGCATCTTTTCTCCAAATTTCAAGTAAATAAAAACAACCCTGCTGATTTAATGTATTTTTAGGTGCTGAACAAGTTTACTTAGTGCATTAAGTTAGAATTAATTGGTAAAATTTTGTGAATCATAAGATTTTATAGAATTTTTTTAGTAAAATTTTACAAAATCTTAAAATTCACAAATTTTTACTAATGAATTCTAACAAAACGCACTAAGTAAACTTGTTCAGCGTCTAACAATACATTAAATCAGCAGGGTTGTTTTTATTTTACTTGAAATTTGGAGAAAAGGCATAATTTTGGATTTTTGATCAAAAAAGACAAATTTAAGGATCGTTTCTCCAAGTTTCAAGTAAAATAAAAACAACCCTACCGATTTAATGTATTTTTAGGTGCTAAACAAGTTTACTTAGTGCATTAAGTTAGAATTAATTAATAAAATCTTGTGAATCATAAGATTTTATAGAATTTTATTAGTAAAATTTTACAAAATCTTAAACTTCACAAATTTTTATTAATTAATTCTAACAAACCGCACTAGGTAAACTTGTTCAGCACCTAAAAATACATTAAATCAGCAGGATTGTTTTTATTTTACTTGAAATTTGAAGAAAATATGCATAATTTTGGGTTTTTGATCAAAAAAGTCAAATTTAAGCACCTTTTCTCCAAATGTCAAGTAAAATAAAAACATCACTGCCGATTTAATGTATTTTTAGGTGCTGAACAAGTTTACTTAGTGCATTAAGTTAGAATTAATTAGTAAAATTTTGTGAATCATAAGATTTTATAGAATTTT
>QKWP01000035.1:699164-716201 GCA_003550325.1 Gigaspora rosea
AAAAAAAAAAAAAGCTGTTTTGATCTCCTCTCCCTTTTACCCCTCTCTTCCTTTTACTCCTCTCTCCTTTTTTTACTCCTCTTTCCCTTTCACTCCTCTCTCTTTTTTACCTGCCAGATTACTATTATAGCCCAGATTTTTCATTAGCACATTTCAAATATAATATTTATAAAAATTACCTCTATTAGCATTCTTTAAAATATACCTATTTTGCCATTTAGCGGGTTTCAAATATAACCTTTTTCTCCAATACCTACTTTTCAAATATAACTTTTTTTTGAAAAATGGCCCTCCATTAGCTATTTTTCAATTATGACCTTATATAGATTATTCGGGGTCCTGTTATCACCTACACTTCGGTAGTGTACGCATTTGCTGAAACCAATACTTGCAGTTAGGAGTGGTTACCTAACTGCTATCACTACCTACTTCTGCCATTGTAGAGTTCACCTAACCCCAGTACCATCCTATTCTTCTTTCAGTTTCTTTACCCTGGAAGCTTTCTTTTTCCTGGTTGCCTTCCTACTTCCAATTCAGGGACCCGGAAGGGTTGGTCTGCCCTGGCGAACCCAGGAGTTCCCTCCCCCTGGTACATGATTCTGAAACACATGTTCTTTTCCTCCGGTGCGACCTCCGGCGGTCCGGTTGGTAGGGCCCGCCATAAGCACTTTTGTTGTAAGTCCGCTTTCGGTCAGTCCATTACCGGTCAGTTCCCGTCTGATTCCTATTAGGTACTGTCGAAAGTCCAGTTACCTCTCTACTCGGGACTTGCCAAGTATGGTTTTTCTTTGTTCTACGGTTTTGTGCATAACACAGCGCCTGCACTTCCAGGATCTACACGCCCCAGTCCTGTGCATAACATAGCGCCAAAGCTCCCAATACGAGTTGGTATAACCTAGAAAACAGATTTGTAAATCTGAGCTCAGAATCCGGGTTACTATAACAAAGGTAAATTCTTCGAAATCATCTCCAGTAGGATTCGAACTCTGCACCTTTGCTACAACTACTTGGGGGTGACAACTATCCAACTACACTATGTCGCCACACCCCATTGTATTATATTATTATCTTGAGAAGTTAGATACTTGGAATAGTTAATACCACTTATAACGCTTATATTGCTTATAACACTTATACTGATTATAACACTTATAACGATTATACCGCTTATAATGCTTATAGCACTTATACCGCTTATAACGCTTATGACGCTTATAGCGCTTATACCACTTATGACGCTTATGATGCTTATAGCGCTTATACCGCTTATAAAGCTTATACCGTTTATAATGCTTATATTGCTCTTGTAGATTATAGTGTTTATCATTGTAAATCAATGCTTATAACACTTATTCTAAAATGTATTTAAAGACACAGAATTTCCCTTTGTCAAACTAGACCAAGACACCCATTTCTCTTTCTATTTATTATACATCTTGTATTGGGATTTCTTAGGAACAGAAACCTAAGAATAGCCCTATCTTAGATTATTAATAAAGAAGCTATTTATCTTAATAACACCAAGTTTATTATCAAGTAATAGTAAAATCGATAATTCCTTATTGAATACTATAACGAACTGCCCTTAGAGAAGAGTAATTTCTTACAGACTAAAAAATTATACCTACCTCTTGAACACCGCTATAAACCGATAAAGGATCTCTGTAGCCGTGTCATTGTTATAGTAAGGAGTTAAAGAAGGCCTCCCTACTGTAACACTATCTATGTATATTTTAGGGTCCTGTAAAGAAACATCAAAAAGGAAGAAAGCGGATGATATTAACTGAAAAATTAATTTTGAATAGCCTTAGTATAATAAAAATATTAATTAAGTATAAAAGCTATACCATTTTACTTTCTTAATTTTTGAAAAAATTTTTATTATATTTAAAAAAATATTAAAAAATCTGTATTCTATTAGCCAATTCAAATTTTTTTTTAAATTTATATTTTGATTTTTAAACCTAGCTAGCTTATGAAAACCAAAAAATTAACTTTGCATAGTTTGATTTATATTAATTTATATTAATATGATTTCTGACCAACCAATCAGAATACAAGATCAAATTTAACATGTTCAAGATTTTTTAATATTTGATGATTAAATTTTGTATATTAATGTTAAGATATTAATATATATAAACTATATCTCATAATATAATAAGTTATTTGTTAAAGAAATTAATTTTTATCAGCTATATAGTTGCCTCTCTCTAATTTGGCTCTCTATATACCAGACTCTTGATAATCTGAACTAAAACTTTCAGAACAAATATTTTTATATATATTTCCTTTGGATATATAGAATTAATATAATAAATTTTCTATTCCGGATATGAACTCAAGTTAATTAGTGCATATAATCTTTTATTTAAATAAAATTATTTTATATTATGAATAAAATTTATTCTATATAATTAATTAAACTAGTGTTCTGTCCCATGTCAGATAATAGTAATCTGACAGATCAAATATTTATCTTAGATCATAATTTGAGTTAGATAATAGTGACCTGATGGGTTAGATATTCAATCTGAATCATAACCTAGGTTGGATAATAGTGATCTAACAGGTCAGATATTTGACCCAGACCATAATTTGGGACATATAATAGTGATCCAGCAGGTAATAAATACAAAAATTGAAAAAATGCAAAAATTGGAAAAAATGCAAAAATTAGAAAAAAATAGTGTAAAACAGGAGGTTTTTTAAAGTTATTTTTACATTTTGTACTATATGTATTTATAATCTATAGCAAATTATGTATTAAATAGGTTTAATAAATTTTTTATCTCAGTAATTATAAATTAAACCAGTGGTGTTAAACACTAGTATATGGTGTAATATAAAGACCAATATCAAAAAAATAAAAAAAAAAATAAACAAAAGTTAAAGTTGTTAAATATTAAGTTAGAGTTAATAGTTAGAGTTAGGTATAGTATATAGTAAAATTTCACAAGAGTTTTTTTTTAACAAAAAGGTGGTTTCATAGATAAAATTTTGAGTTAGAAGGTATATTTTTAAAAAAATAGCAAAACAACAAAAATTTTATATTATATCTGATTTTTACATTACACTGCATTTAAAAAATTTAATTGGTGAAAATCATTGTGATATTGAGCATCAGTAGTGTAATTTAGTAAAACTAGTTTTTTTTTATTAGTAACTCTTTATATACTGAATTTTTATTAGAGTTTAGTTTAAAAAGAGAAATTTTATATTACGTCTATACTGAACAAAATCTCTTGAAATGGTCTGTTTGGATAAAAAAAAGGTGACTATATATATATATACTATAAAATATAAATACATGTATCTTTCTATAGCATGTACTCTCTGCTAGTTTTAGTAATTTATACCAAATACATAAATATTATATATACTATAAGTAGATATAGCAAAACATATTGTTTGACTCTGGGTCGGATAGCGCAGTGGTTAGCACTCCGGGTCTTATTCACAAGGTCGCCGGTTCGAGTCTAGTGGATAACAAAAACTGTGTTGGGACCACGAATAGTAAGGATCTATGATGAGGCATCAAACATCTCTCTCGTTTCCAGACTTGGTACTACAGCTACAATGAATTGTGTGACATAGCCACAGAGGTCATGCGACATCCAGAAAAGGAAAAAATCTGACAAGAAACGTCGTAAACATAAGGACCATTCACTATAAAAGGAACACTACAAACGGGAAATGAAAAACAAGGATACCGACCGAATTAGAAAGCTGGGCACCTAATTACGCTACACCAACTGAAAATAGGAAGTAGCTTCCGGGGTAGATAAAAAAGGGCAAACCTAAATAGCAGGCCAGTGGAGTATGTAGTTCCTTAAAGCTACCTATGATCCAAGAGGTATGGGTCACCGGAGTGTGGTTGGCCGGCTGGATTCAGCCAGGAAAAACAGACGATTGGAAGGAGGTATAGAGTAGTTAGGTAACCCTACTATATATGTAAGACCTTTGAAAATTGAGTTAATAAAAGAGCGCCAACAGCGCCCTTGGGTATACTACCAAAGAAATTTAAAAAATAAAACCATATTGTTTTAATATGGCATACCCTATATAGAAGTACCCAGGTACAAAATTAAGTAATAAAAGAAGGGAGTTAGTAGAAAAGGAACAAATTTATTGAATAAATTTGGCCCTTTTCTACTCACTCTCTTCAAAAATATTTGGGTATATATGTTCATATTTTATAAGCATAAGGGGAGTGACAAAAATCAGATAATTTTTTAGAGTAGGAACCTAACTATATATATACTAAAGAAGAGGGAGGGGGTAGCCTCTGATAAAAAATAATCAGATAATTAATAACACAGTCCTAAAGAAAATTTATTGTTATTGGTTGTTTATTTCTATTGATAAACCAATATTATACAGTTTATTTATATGTTTACAATTGAGAAATGAACCTGTAAATAGCAATAAAAATTTTTTTATAATTAAATCTGTCTGTAATTTTGCAAAATAATAATTTGAAAACATTTTTTTTATATAAGCATTTGGGATCGAATAGAATTGAAAGTTTTTACTAACTTTAATTAGAGATGACTTTGACTATAGTAGTATTTAATATAAAGCCATTATATTAAGTTTTTATTATTTAAAGCAAAATAACCAAAATAAAATAACATATTTTTATAAGAATATTTCTAATTTACACCACAGGTGATTATCACCTATAGTCAATTTGCCAATTAAAATTCAGGATCAGGTGTAACATGTAAATCAATCTTTGTGTAACAAAAACAAAGAAATTTTTAAAAAATTGCTAAAATTGCTTCTAGCCTAAAAACTTGCCTATAAAACTACTTTTTTTTATGCAAAAAAAAAAATTCCTTGTAAAATTTTGGTATAAACTATGCCCCTGCCCCATCCCAGTTCTTACCCTTACCCTAATATTAAAAAATTTAACTTTTACTTAATAAAAATTGTTTGTTTTTATTTATTTATTTATTATAGGTGATAATCACCTGTGGTGAACATTAGTTAATTTCTTTTTATAATGTCAAAGCATTGAACTTCACGTGAGCAAAATGTTATCATGAAAGATGAAAAGATTATCAAATACTATAGAGTTGTAAATATAACGATAGCAATAATATTAGGTATCAATATACAAATTAGTTTTTAATTTCAACCAATCAGAATTACTGATCCATTTATATATAAAATACAGTCAAATCTCCATAAATGCAACTTGTAGGAACAAGTAGAAGGTCTTAATAGGTCGGGTTGCGTTGGGTTTGGACCTGACCCAGATCAGCCAGACCAGACCCACTTGAATCAAACCCGACTTAGGTTTGATCTGCCTTATATCAAACCTGACCCAGGTCTAATACACCTTATACCAACCTGATCCAGGTTGGACCCACCTCATACCAAACCCAACCCAACCCAATCTGGGTTCTAAAAAAAAAAACAATGTTTTATAAAAAAAAAAAAAAAGCAATGTTCTCAAAAAAAAACAAACTAAAATCTCAAAAAAAAAACGTTCTCAAAAAAAATAAACAATGCTGTTTCTAAAAAAATAACACTTTTCTTTAAAAAAAACAACAATATTCTTAAAAAAAAAACTTCTCCCAATGTTCTCAAAAAAAACAATGGCTTTCTCTAAAAAAAACAATGACGTTCTCAAAAAAAAATTTCTACCAAAAAATTTCTTAAAAACCTATAACATGCTATACATTATAAATATATATATTAGAAAATATAAAAAAAACTTAAAAAAACCCCATTTTTACACAATTTTTTTCACAGTTTTTGCATTTTTCCAATTTTGGTATTTTTAATTTTTGTATTTATTACCTGCTATGCGTCACTCATCATTAATCTGGGTATAACCTGAGTTTTTTTTAACCTGGATCTGACCCGACTCGGGTTTTTTCTGATTTGGGTCTAACATGATCTGTGTTTGATCTGACCCAACCCAACCCAGGTTGGGTCAGACCTGATCTAGCTAAGACCTCTAGGGACAAGCATTTAGATAGGTTTGTAATTAGAGAGAGCCAATTAAATTGTAGCTTTAAAAATTAGAATATCAAGTTTGTGTAACTTCTACCAAAAGCCTATAACCTATTTTAAATCCTAAAATTTGATTGTCTATGTGTATTTAGAAAGTAGGTATAAGGCCATATAAAATTAATTATTTGTTTCTCATAACATCAAAAAAATTTTTTAATCCGGCAACCCGAAATTTTATTTTTAAAATTTTGAAATTTTTTAAATTAAAAATAAAATTATAGTTTTTAAAGACTATGACCTGGCAATATATAAAAAAAAAACTGTTTGATATGTAATTATCGAGGCAGTTTTTGTCTTGAATCAGGTTGGATCAATCATGTGATATGCCCAATCACAGTTGCATTGTTTGATCGTTATGGTTAAATGAGGTATTTTCATAAAAAATGATATAATGAGAAAATTATAGTGTAGTTGGGTAAATAAAAACAAAATTTAACTCCAAATTTTGTTGAATTACTATTACGTGCTATAATGCAAATCAAAATTCACACACCCAACTAAATGCATACAGGAAGTTTTTTATGAGCTTGTACAAACAATAAGTATTGCAAATTCGGTATATTCGGTTTTATATCAGAATTTAAATCAAAGCAAAAGGAATCAACTATTGATCAATTAAAAATTATAGTGCTTTAACGCATCTCTTAAAATAAAATTTTTAAGATATAGAGTTGACAAATGATTTTTTTTTTGATTGTATTCAATCTTGATAGCCAATTATTGTATCATGAACAAAATGAAAAATTAAAGAATCTTTTAGAGTTATTTAATAATTATAATGCAATATTTTTTCCTGAGCAAAAGAAACTTGATCTTCTGTCCAAATGGATGTAAAAATTTGTGTACACGCATATTTGACAGCTTCAGTTCGATTGCCTCTGAGTGGTTTTGTAATACACATTTGAAGTTTTGTGTTTTGCAAATTAACTCCATAGTATAAACAATTTCGACAACTAAAGCAAGTCCCTCTTTTGTATATAAGTTTTGTGCATTTGCCATCAATATTAATACAATTATAAAAACAAAATAATATACATTGCAATAATTTGTTTATATAGCAATAATGATAATAATTAAACAAGGGTATCACGCACTTATTGGTGCTTAATTGCTACATGGTTAATAATATAAAAATTACAACGGACATTAATAATTATCTAACCTAAAATATGTGTTGATTAAGTATCTCGCACTAATAAGTGCATGATAACTGTGATAAAAAATTAATTATTAAATTTCTGATTTTCTAATTCCCAATATGGGTATATGTTATAAAAATCACCTGTTCACATTTTTTTGAAAACAGCTATAAATAGTTTAATTGGTTACCTGCGCATTATGACATTTTAGATTATTCAAAATTTATTATAGTATAGTTACTATAATATTCTAGAAATCTGTAACATTTTTGATTATCATAATGGTTTGTCATAAATTATTACTATATTTTTGAGACTTTCTTAAAATAAATTAATAAAAAAAATCATTATTCCTACCAAACTAGAATTGCATATGATTATACTTATTTTATAATAGCTTCAAGTAAGCATCAACTGCAATAAAAATATATTAATTTTCAAAAACGATCTGTAGTAATATACTTAGTACGTTCCTGGTTTTAGTGCAACTGCATCACGCAGCTACCTTAATTGGTTAATACTTTGCTACAACTCAAAATTCATCTTGGCGTGTTGACGAATCTGATTGGTTAATATTTTGCTGCACCTCAAAATTTAAATTTTTTCCCCCAGGCTTTATGACCTGGCCAGGTTATTGGAAACAAAAAAAAAATTTTGCATGGCCTAATATAAATATTATTTAAGAGAATATATGGGGTGTTACATATTAAAACAGCCCATTTTTACAATTTTTTGAAAAATGGGTTTTTATCAAATTCATATAAATTTTAATACGATTGACATTTTTTAATTATAAATGAAAGTCGATTTGCATAATAAAAAATCAAGATAATGTAAAAGAAAAATTACATGAGACTGCGTAGTGCCAACACATCATGAGATTACCCAATAGTCACCTGTTGCCTTTAACCAATCAAAATCGTGAAATTTGATAATCCCGGATCAGTCCGAAAATCAAAACAAATGATTAAACTCAATTATCTCAAAATAAAATAAATGTAAAAATGGGCTGTTTTAATATGTAACACCCATATATGTTGTGCGTCAGATGCATCCTTGCGTCAGATTAGATCCGACACGCGTCAGATGCCGATTTCCATGTAACGCACGTCACCTGTCAATTGGCCATCTGACGTGCGTAAGATCTAATCCGACGCAAGATCTTCAAGTAAAAAAAAAAAAAAAAATGTTAAAGTTTAAACAAAACTCGAAAATGTAATAACAACTATGTAATAATGTCATTATGCTATAAAAAAAAACCTTTTGCTTTGACCTTACCTTCTTTTCTTGGAACTTGGCTTGGCCAACATTGGCTTTACATTTCTCGTTGGCTTTCGTATTTGACATTGGCTTTTGCATTCGACGTTGGCTTTCATATTCGACATTGGCTTTACATCGCATTCGGCATTGGTGGTACCTATAATTTCTTCACGTTTAGCGTTTATTTAATTCTTTGGTGTTACTGATTATTGGATTTCAGTGTGTCTTCATTTTGCAGTACTTTGTCACGTCGTAACTTTTTTTTTTTTTAGCCTTATTAAAGTTCTGAACTTGTTCTTATTTCCCTTAAGCGTTACAATTTTTCTTTTGTGCTGCTTTATAATTTTGGTTTTGTTCTTGCCTCATTTAAACATTTGCTTTTTTCTTTGGCGCACCTATAACTTGATTTTGTTCTTACCTTTTTTAAACATTAGCTTTGTTCTTTGGCGCTATTATATAACTTTGGTCATTGCTCTTACCTCCCTTAAGCATTGGCATTATTCTTTGGCGCTGCTTTATATCTTTGGTTTTGTTCTTGCCTCATTAAACGTTTGCTTTTTTCTTTGGCGTGCCTATAACATTGATATTGTTCTTACTTTTCTTAAGCATTGGCTTTGCATTCTTTGGCACTGCTATATAACTCTGGTCTTGTTCCTCTTTTTTAAGCATTGACATTATTCTTTGGCGCTGCTCTATAACTTCTTGTTTCCTTAAGAGTTTGTTTTTTTTCTTTGGCGTGCCTACAACTTTGATTTTTATTCTTACCTTCCTTAAGCGTTGGCTTTTGTTCTTTGACGCTGTTATATAACTCTGGCCTTGTTCTTGTCTCCTTTAAGCGTTGGCTCTGTTCTTTGGCGCTGCTCTATAACTTCTTGTTTCCTTAAGAGTTTGCTTTTTTTTCTTTGGTGTGCCTGCAACTTTGATTTTTATTCTTATCTTCCTTAAGCGTTGGTTTTTGTTCTTTGATGCTGTTATATAACTCTGGCCTTGTTCTTGTCTTCTTTAAGCATTGGCTCTGTTTTTTGGCGCTGCTTTACAACTTTGATCTTGCTCTTATAATAGAGTACACGTTCATTAGAAGAAATACTCTTGACCAAATCGTTGAAAAATATGTAACTAATCTTCCAAAATCGAAACAGCGAAAGGCCCTAATAAACAATGAACTATTAAATAAGATAAAAACTATCCTGTTAAATCCAAAGGATACTTCACTCTACAATAAAAATTTACGGTCTTGGGCTAAGGACAAATTCGTACTTGAAGAAATTGTACCAGGGGATTACAGAGTACTTGTAAAGGCCACGAACAATCCTGTATTAATAGTTGAAAAATTTTATGAGGTTTTTTGTCACACCCATAGTGAAATAACACAGCATAGTGGTCAGAGACAGACGTGGAACTTAATTCATGAAAGATAGGGATACATTAAACAATCAATCGTGGAAGAATTCATGAACAATTGCACAGCATGTGCAACAAGGAGGCCAGCGTTCCACCCTTTGGTGGCGAAACCGATAATTGCCAAGAATTTTTTGTCTAGAATGCAGGTATTATAAATTTTGTGTTTTTGAAATTAAATTAAATTATGTCTAATTATATTTATTATACAGATGGATCTTATCGATTTTTCCTACATTCCCGATGGAGAATTCAAGTATGTGTGCCATGTTAGAGACCACTTCAGTAGGTTTTCGTGGGCTAAGGCACTTACTTCAAAAAGACCAATCGAAGTCGCATCTTTCCTGTTTGACCTTTTTCACATGATCGGATCACCTCCCACTATATTACAATCGGATAACGGCAAGGAATTCATAGCACAAGTTATCAAGGAATTAATCGCGCTATGGCTATCAGTGAAGATAATAAACGGGTGCCCAAGGCACCCTAGTCGCAAGGCTTGGTAGAACGTGCCAATGGAATCTTGGAGCAAAAGCTCGATAAATGGAGAGAAACTACCGGTCGTGACGACTGGTCATTTGGGTTGAGGTTCGTTGTGGTTGCCATGAACAATTCATGGTGTAGATCGCATAAAAAAATGCCTTATGAATTGGTTTATAGAGACAAGCCCCATGGTAATTGTACTCTGGTAAATGAACTTTATACAAACAATATCTTCGACAAAGAGGAAATACCAAATACAATTGAAATCTCTGATGCTAATTACGAAATAGATCTGGATGATGATATGATTGGTATTAAAATTAATCAAGCATTTTATTTCTTACAGATTTTCACTTTTTTTTTTTTAATACTATTTTATTTATTTTAGATTTTTCGCTTGACAACATTAATGATCAAGAACAATCACCCGACGGTACTATTTGTTCAGTCCCATCACCCAATAATAATATTGGTCATTCTGTGTCTTCGCCCACAAACCCTGTGCTTTCACCCAGAAGCATTGTGTCTTCGCCCAGAAGTCCGGTGCGATTATATGATAATGATGATAATTATATTGTGCCCTTTCCTAATAGCTGATTTAAAAAAAAAAAAACAAAAAATTTATTTATTGTGAGTTTATACAAAAAGAAAAGCTTAGCTCACAGGCATTGTATTAAAGTGGCTGCTACGACAATTATGTGCGGGGAAGGGGTGCATGATAAATAGTGAACCGGTATCATCATCTAACAATAATGTTTTGTCTTTGTTCAATAACTGTGGGTAGTATCTTCGCCCAATAACTATGGTTTTATGTCTTCGCCCAATAATTGTGATTTGGTGTCTTCACCCAATAACCATGTTCTGGTGTCTTCGCCCCAAAATCCAGTGTTTTTACATGATAATAATGGTAGTTATACTGTACTTTCTTCCAATAACTATAATAATTATTCATGTGTATGCATATGAGAAAAAAAAAAGAATTCATTGTAGGTGCATATGAAAAGAAAAAAAAATAGAAGCTTATCTCACAGACGTAGCATTAAAGAGACGACTATGACAATTATGCATGGGGAAGGAGCGAATAATAGATAGTGAACCGGTATTATCATCTAACAATTATGTTTTGCTTTTGTCTAATAATTGTGGTCTAGTATCTTCGCCCAATAACTATGGCTTTGTGTCTTCACCCAATAACTGTGATCTGATGTCTTCGCCCAATAACTATGGTTTTGTGTCTTCGCCCGACAACTGTGATCTGGTTTCTTCATTCAATAAATATGGTCTAGTGCCTTCGCCCAATAACTGTGGTCTGGTGTCTTCACCCCGAAATCCAGTGTCTTTACATGATAATAATAGTAGCTATACTGTGCTTCCAATAACTATAATAATTATTCACGTGGGTGCATAAAAAAAGAAAAAAAAATAGGGTTCATTGTGGGTGTATACGAAATGAAAAAAAATAGAAGCTTATCTCACGGACGTAGTATTAAAGGGACGACTATGACGATTATGCATAGGGAAGGGGCACGTAATAAATAATGAATCGGTATCATCATCTAACAACAATGCTTTACTTTTGTCTAATAATTGTGGTCTAGCATCTTCGCCCAATTACTGTGGTTTTGTGTCTTCGCCCAATAACCGTGATCTGGTGTCTTCGCCCAATAACCGTGATCTGGTGTCTTCGCCCAATAACCGTGATCTGGTGTCTTCACCCAATAACCATGGTCTGGTATCTTCGGCCCAAAAGCCAGAGTCTTTACATAATGATAATGGTAGATATACTATAATAACTATAATAATTATTCACATGGATGCATATGAAAAAAAATAGAATCCATTGTAGGTGCATACGAAAAGAAAAAAAAAAGGATTCATTGTGGGTGCATATGAAAAAGAAAAAAATAGAAGCCTATCTCACAGACGTAGTATTAAAGGGACGACTACGACGATTATGTGCGGGGAAGGGGTGCGTAATAAATAGTGAATCGGTATCATAATCTAACAATAATTTTTTGCTTTTGTCTAATAATTGTGGTCTAGTATCTTCGCCCAATAACTGTGGTTCTGTGTCTTCGCCCAATATGGTGTCTTCGTCCAACAGCCATGATCTGGTGTCTTCGCTCAATAACTGTGGTCAAGTGCTTTCACCCCAAAACCTGGTGCTTTTACATGATGATGGTAGTTATATTGCTTTATTTTAATAACTATGATAATTATTCATTATGGGTGCATATGAAAAAAAAAATAGTATTTATTGTGAGTGCATATGAAAAAGAAAAAAAAATTATTGTGAGTGCATACGAGAAAAAGAAAAAAAATAGCTTATCTCACGAACGTGACAACTACGATGATTATGCGCGGGAAAGGGTGCATAATAAATAGTGAACCAGTATCATTATCTAACAATAATATTATGTTTTGCTTTTGTCTAATAATTGTGATAGTATCTTTGCCCAATAATTGTGGTTTTGTGTCTTCGCCCAATAACCGTGATCTGGTGTTTTTGTCTAATAGCCATGGTCTAGTTTCTTCACTCAATAATTATGGTCAAGTGCTTTTACCCAAAAATCCAGTTCTTTTACATGATAATAATGGTAGTTACACTGTGCTTTCTTTCAATAACTACGATAATTATTCATTGGGTGCACGTGAAGAGGGAAAAAAAGTAGAAAGGCTTATTCCATGGCCGGAATAATGTTTTGTTTACTGTCTGATATCTTCATTCAATAACGATGGTTTGGTGTCTTCGCCCAATAATTTTGTTCTAGTGTCTTCGCCCAATAGCTGTAGTTTGGTGTCTTCACCCGATAACAGTCTTGAAATGAGTGGTAGTTCAAAACTTTCATCTAGTAATGGCAGTAAGTTATTTAATCTTGTTAATTACATTTTTTTTTAGAAGGTATATGCTTATTAACATATCAAATCTAATTCTAGCTCTCGCTGATATAACAAGTAATTTAAATTCTGAACGGCATGAAATGTTACGTGATACAGCACGACGCAACCTTCAGCAGTATACAGATAAAATGATGCAACAAATGTTAAAAAAAAGGAAGGTTGTCGATTTTAAAGTTGGTGACTTCATAAGAGTAAACATCCCAAAAATTGATCGATTTAGTATCGATCGTTATACTTTACCCTGCAAGATTTTAGAAAAAATTGACGACTGATATCGATTGGAATGTAAATTTGGTGTAATTAACATATGTTATTCCTCAGGCGAGATTGAAGCACTCGGAACTACTACTTATGCTGAACTTAGCAAAATTCCATCCAATCAAATATCTATTCGTGAAGCAGCAAGACTCCAAAGCGTAGGGATGGTATTAGGTTCGATCTGTAACTGCAAGAGTACATGTGATAGTAAAAAATGTAAATGTAAAAAAGCAAATGTGAAGTATACAAGTCATTGTCATAGTGGTCACTCTTGTTCAAACAAGGAATAATGCCGTTGATTTTTTTAATAAAATTGCTTAAAAAATTGCAATAAAAATTTTGGTAACAATTAATCATGTGATCTTACAAATGCATCGGTTCGCGTGTCTTAGATGCAAAAAAATGTACCCTAGGGAATATACCAAATATGGACTGTGTCAATTGGGGGATCGTTGAAACAGTCATAGGAGGACAAACATCTAATCGGCTAATGTAAATCAATTGCCCGGATAACTAATTTATACAGTTTAAAGTACTTATTTTATTTAGACAAAAGAAATGGCCTTTTATGATCGACCAATCATTTTTGAGATTAGCGATCATATAAAATGGTCTGCTTTTTTTTATTTTTTTTTTTAGTTGAATCTTTGAAGTTATTGCTAGAGTTGTCACTGGAGTTGTTACTAGAGCAGTAGTTGGAGCCTCATGAAGTTATGCTTAGATTGTTGAATTTCTTGTTATTTTGATGATTCAGTAGGTAAGTTCTTTGTTGTTTTTTTGTAGGTTTTTTTGTAGGTTTAATAGATTTTTTATTGGTTTTTAGTGGGGTTTTCTAGCAAGTTCATTGTTATTTTTTGGTGAGTTATCTTGTAAATTCATTATTTTTTGTAGATTCTTTTAGTAAGTTTGTTGTTCTTAGTTGTTTTTCTGAGAGTTTTTTTGTGAATTTTATAGTAAGTTTTTATACATTTTTTAGGTTTTTTTAGCAAGTTTGATATTTTTCAGTTTTTACCTAGTAGGTTCTTCATTATTTTTAATAGGTTCTTCCAGTAAATTCTTTGTTATTTTTGGTGAATTTCTGTACTATAAGCTTTTTATTAAGTTCTTCTGTAAATTTTCTTTATTTTTTTGGATTCTTTTAATAAATTTGTTACTTTTTGGTGGGTTTTTTTAATAAGTTTGTTGGTTTTAGCATTGGTTTATTATTTTTCAGATAAGTTTTTCATTATTTTTTTGTTAAATTTTCTAGTAAGCTTTTGATGAGTTCTTCCAATAAATTTGTCATTTTTTAGTAGATTTTTTGTCATTTTTTTGTAGGTTCTTTTAGTAATTTTATTATTTTTTAGTGATTCTTTTAAGAATTTTTTATCATTTTCAATAGTTATTTCAAGGATTTTTTATAGTTTTTTAGTGGTACTTCTAAGGATTCTTTATAGTTTTTTGGTAGTTCTTTTAAGAATTTTTGTGGTTTTTTAGTAATTTTTCTAAGGATTCTTCATGGTTTTTCAGTATTTCTTTCAAGAATTTTTTATAGTTTTTTTAGTAGTTCTTCTAAGGATTTTTCTTTATTTTTCAGTAGTTCTTCCAAGGATTCTTTATAGTTTTTTAGTAGTTCTTCTATGGATTCTTTATAGTTTTTTGGTAGTTTTTCAAGAATTCTTTATTGTTTTTTAGTAGTTCTTTCAAAGAGTCTTTATAGTTTTTTTATGGTTTTTCAAGAATTTTTTGTGGTTTTTTGGTAGTTCTTTTAAGGATTCTTTGTAGTTTTTTGTAGTTTTTTTAAAAATTTTTTGTAATTTTTCAATGGTTCTTCCAAAAATTTTTTATAGTTTTTTAGTGGTTCTTTCAAGGATTCTTTATAGTTTTTCAGTAGTTCTTCTAAGAATTCTTAGTTTTTAGCAGTTCTTTTAAAAATTCCTTGTAGTTTTTTAGTAGTTCTTTTACAAATTCTTCATAGGTTTTTAGTAGTTTTTCCAAGATTCTTTGTAGTTTTTTGGTAGTTCTTCAAGGATTTTTTGTGGGTTTTAAATAGCTTTTCAAAGATTCTTTGTCATTTTTTAGTAGTCTTCTTTGTCATTTTTTAGTAATTCTTCCAAGGATTCTTTATAGTTTTTTGATAGTTTTTTTAAAAATTTTTTATGTTTTTTCAGTAGTTCTTTTAGAGACTTTTTATATATTTTATGAGTTTTTTTTTGATATATTATAGTTTTTTTTAATTTTTGTACTATATTTTTTTTAATAATAATAAAAAATATTAAAAAAACTTTAATTTATTAATTAGTTAAAACACATTATTAATTAATTAACTATCTATATATTGTTTTATATAACTATTCTTTGTGTTAAATAAACTACATGTTTTTCTAAACTACTAATTTAATAGTATTATAAAATAGGTTTATTATAATTTCTTTAAAAATAGTTAATAATTAGATTTAGAATAATTTTAAAATATTATTGTATTAATTCTAGCAGAAATTAGTAACACTTTATTAATGCTTTATTGATATTTTTTTAATACTTTATTGATACTTTTATAATATTTTATTAATACTTTATTGATACTTTTAGTAATGCTTTATTAATACTTTATTGATACTTTTCTAATACTTTATTGATGCTTTATTGATACTTTATTGATACTTTATTGATACTTGTATAATACTTTTCAAAAAATACTTTACAGAAACATCCAATTTAGCAACTTTAAAACTACTTTAAAGTAACTATCAAGTAACTATATAGTTACTTTGTAGTAGCTATAGATTAAAGTTACTATATGTTAGCAATACGCCTACTACTATTGACTACTACATTACTACTATTTTACTATATATTAGCAATACTTTTACTGCAAATTTATAAAAAATTTTTAAAAATCAAAATATCAATTTTTAAAAATTTTTTATAAAATTGTAGCAAAAGTATTGCTAATATATAGTAAAATAGTAGTAATGTAGTAGTCAATAGTAGTAGACGTATTGCTAACATATAGTAACTTTAAAGCAAAATTTACTACAAATTAACTATATAGTTACTTGATAATTACTTTAAAGTAGTTCTAAAGTTGCTAAATTAGATGTTTCTGTAAAGTATATAATCCTAGTTTTAGCTCTTTAGCTAGATAATTTCCAATTTTTTTAAAAAGAAACAAATAATTTTTCTCTTATTTTTTAACAAATTTTGTGGAATTTTTTAGAAATAGAAGTCTATAGTATAGTCCAATTATTATTAAATAAATAACCTATATTTTATCTATTTTATATAACAAGCTATTCTGTGATTAAGTAGAATTAAGTATACTACTATAAAAAAAGTATAAATTCTTTTTTAAACATTACTAACTAAATAAAAATATTTAAATAGTTGTATTATTGCTATAATATTTGATAAAAAAAGCTAGTACTATAATGTTTAGTACCTTTTAGCAAAAATTTTAAAACTTTTATTAAAAAAAAATTAATTATTATACAAAAAGTTTTTGCTCTAAGAAAATTTTAATATTATAATCTATTTTTTTTAGAAAGTCTCTCTTATTTTTGGTATTTCTTTTGTAAAAATATTTGTTTAG
>QKWP01000036.1:15694-58597 GCA_003550325.1 Gigaspora rosea
AGGCCTGTATATATAAAATTTTTATATGATTTAAAGAATTTTAAAGACGTTTTTACTCATATCTTCTTATCTACTAGTCCAATTTTAATGAAATTTTACTAGTAGATGCACAAAAACCTGCTCTACAACTTTACTTATATCTAAAAATAATATTTACTTAGTACAAAAAAAACTTTTTATTAGGCCTAAAACAGCTTTACTAATATATTGTTTATATATTTGTTTATCCCCAATTTCAAATATAGTAATAATATAGCTATAGTGCTGATCTATTCGGATTGGTAATTAAATGGATGGAAGTTGAACCAGTATTATATATAATGCATAAGCACCCCACTGCTAGACATTTGGGAACGGACGCTATATATTATAAAATATCAGAACATTATTATTGGGATCAAATGTATTAAGTTATACAGGAATATGTGAAGTAGAGTTCCTCAAATTCAAATCAAATCAAATATTGGATCAATTTGAATTTGATCAAATCAAATTGACTCTGATTTGAATTTGATTTAATTCAAATATTTGAATTTGAATTTGAATTGAATTTGAATTTTTAATAGTAATTTTCAAATCAAATCAAATATTTGTTAAATCAAATTAAATTTAGCCATATTTGAATTTGATCAAATCAAATATAGTCAAATTTGAATTTGAATTTGATCAAATATTTGATTCAAATATTTGAAGATCAAATCAAATTGCAGAACCCTAATGTGAAGACTTGTAAAGAATGTCAACAGAGACAAAAAGGTCGTAGAAAATAACCTCTATATCCTCTCATCCTATACAAATTGGAAGAGCTTTCGAACATGTTGGAATTGATCTTGTAGGCCCTTTGCCTATAACCAAACAAAACAATCGATATATTATTGTTGCTACTAAATACCTAACATAATGGCCAGAAGCTCATGCTGTTCCAGATGCTAGTGCTGGTACACTTGCTCAGTTTATCTTTGAGGAGATAATCTGTAAACATGGGACCCCAAAAATTATTCTATTAGACCAAGGTCACAATTTTATTAGTAAAACAATTAGAATTCCCTGTGAGAAATTTCTTATCAAGCATAAATTCTCTTTTTCTTACCACCCTCAGACAAATGGTATGGTAGAAAGATTTAATAGAACATTGTGTGAATCACTTGCAAAAGTGAAAGGAGATGACGATTGGGATTTGTATACACCTGCTGTTCTCTTAGCATATAAAACAAAAAGACATGCTACCATAGAATATACCCTCTTCCAACTTATATAGGAGATATGCTACCTTACCAATCGAAGTACTTTATCCAGTAGAACCTACAGAAATTGATAATAAAATAGACATACAAGAAAGTATTCTTTAACGAGCTTATGATTTAATAGAAAAATTACCAACTTACCAGAATTAGGCTAGACAAATACTAAACGGTCACAGCAGAAACAAAAAGTCCGTTTCAATACCAATATCTGAATAAAGATATTTGAAATTGGTGATAAAGTGTGAATACAAAAAAAGGAACTAGAAGCTTCTCACTTAGCCAAATTTGAAGACAAAAAATTTGGACCTTTCCTTATCTATAAAAAATTAAACAATGGTGCTTATAAATTACGAACAATAGAAGAAAAAATTTTACAAAATATTAATAGCGATCGTCTTGCTAAATATCATGAGCCACAAACATGGGAACCGGTAGTTGTTATTGATTCTCCTGGAAATTTCTAGAAGAAATTTGATCTACAAGGGGATAAAACACACAATTTAATTCGTAAAACCTCAAAATATATTTATACAACTACCCTTTTTGGAATTTTCCCAAAAATAACCACTCCTACATTGCAACCCAAACCTTGTTAGCTCTCTAATACCTTTTTCAGACATGGAAACAAGATAATGCCGCCCAAAATAATACATTGTGGATTACATCACAATGTGTATGGTTATGTGATAATGATGATGCTACTCAGACTATTTATCGATCTCACTAATGTAATTACTTCTTTTCTTGAGCCAGATTCAAATAATTTTCTAAATACTCTAGAAGACACAGAACAATTAGAAATTAATTTACTAGAAATAAATGACACAAAAGAAATAAACCCAAACTTGGAATTAGAAGACATACAAGAAGAACCTTTGTCGGTTCCAATTATCAATCAAAAAAAAGTCACCTCTGCTCCATTACCTGGAAAATTAACTAGGATTGTACAAGATATTATCCAACCTTGTGGACCTTTAATGCAGACATCTACTTCTCTATATACTAGAATAACGTATAAAGAGAAATTGCAGAAAATTCTCAAACGAATTAAAACTCGAACTCGAAATAGACAAAATAAACTGCTTGAAGCCTATTATTATCTTGGTAATCTTATAGACAAGCATCCTAATGCTCATGAAGATATTTGATCAATAATTGAGAAAGCCCAAGGGGAAAGAAGAGCCTGAGACACATAGAAGTGTGCCAAACGGATAAAAGTGCTTTTCTCCAACTGACCTATAGAAAACATCTCTCGAACAACTTATAATACTTATATAATGATTATGAAGTTAACAGATACTAAACTTTCTCAAGTCTTTCTCCAAGTTAGAACTCATGGAGTTCATTCTTAAAGAAGAGAGAAATGTTATATAGAATAGCTTTGTTAATTTTGGTAAAAATTAGTTAAAAAAATTAGAACTTAATAAAGAAATTTTGTAATAACTGTATTTAGTAATAGTGATAAATGAAAATGATGTACAATAACACTCAATGACACTTAGCAACATTTAATGACTCTTAGCGACGTTTAATGATGCTTAGCGATGCTTAATGACACTTAGAAACGCTTAAAGACGCTTAGTGACGCTTAGCTCAATAGATATATAAACCGCCTTATTTCCTCTAGTTTTAAACAGATCCAGATATTGTATTTTATATTTACCTTTATCCTTATTGTTAATAAACTCTTGGGATTTCTAAGGCACGGACACCTTGAAATAGCCCTCTTGTTAAAATAATAAACTGTCTATTATTTTATACTAAACTGCCATAGAGAAGTGTGTAGTTTCTTACAGACATATAAGAAACTATACTTCCCTCTTGCACACTGCTTCACGCCCAAAGTAAGGGATCTCAGGAGCCATGTGATTGTTGTTTTATCAGAATTAAAGAAGGCTTCCGGTACTGTAACAATACATAAAATCATTTCATTCGCATTAATTTAATTGCAAAGTATCATATATAAAATTAAAGTTGTATAGCAAGTTCGTATAAGATTTATCATTACAATTTATATTAACCAATCAGAGTCTACAAAGTACAACCAATCAGCGTGAACGGATCCAAACGGATCTTTGGATCTAGATAGCATAGAGGGCTTGCATTCCGATTGGCTGAATATCGGAATGTTACACTGATAATCTTTACATATTAGATTAGCCCCCTAGCCCATTTTAACCAATTGTATACTACGAAAACGAATTGTAGAAAGTTGTAACTAAAAAAATCTTAAAGTATACCTTTGGTCTTATATATAGTCAAAATAATTCGAGAAACAGTGAGATAATTCAGAAGTTAGCTAGAAAACGTTTATTTGAAAGCATGTCTGAACAAGATTCCCATCAAGCTCTCTCTAGTGAGAAAAAAGGAAAAAGAAAGAGCCGCACTGTGATTTAAAGGATCAGGAGGGGGTTACCTGTGATGACGAACAGTATGGTGCCTCTGTTGTGTCTGATCAGGTGATCATACCAAGTTCCAGTCAACATTTGGACTTGGTCGGCAAGGCTTTGTGCCGAAAACATTATAACAAATTAATTGTAAATGCAAAAAGATCTAAAACTAACTATGTATGTTCACATCCAAAACACCAGGTATATACTTCTACAGCAAGAACTGGTACAGAAACGAAGGCTTTTCTTAAGGTTCCAAAGCGTTTACTCAATTTCTTCGTGCTGCAACAAGGGGCAATGATATGTCATCGTTGCTTGTACAAAACCGATGATGATCCAGAATATGTTAATTCGCCCGACTATTTGCTGCCACCAGAAAGAATTTCAAAAAAAGATATCAGAAAATTTCAAGGTAGGTCGTATGTATTAAGAGACGATGTTATTTACTCTCAATCCGAATTTCAGGAACTGGAATCTGCATATCACGAAGTATGTTTAGAGCTTGATGAAACAAAATTAGGCAAGTGAATGACTTTTATTTATTATTTTTGTTTATTTTATATTATTTCCGTTTTATTATTATTTCTGTTTTATAAAAAAAATTTTTTTTTCTTCTTTTTAGAGTTGGTTCCTCTCAGTAAAAAAATCAAACTAATGGCAGGTGTGTTATACACAAGACAGCGTGTGTATAGCGAAAAACCTGCCCTCGATCCTGACGAATTCAATAAAATGCTTGAAGAAAATTAACCGTTATTGAAAGGTTTTTCGATCAATTAGTAGCTGGAACTAACCCAAAAGCGAAGAGCAACATGACTAACGAAAAAAATAAGAAACGACTAGTTTCTTTTTGTTATTTTTTAGTAGGTCTTAATAAAAATTTATTAATGGAGTTAAAGCAGAGGTTGGATATTTATTAGATGCGTCTGGGGCATCGTCATCAGCAATAGAAACCTTAGCAGATGCTGGCTTAATGGTACGACATGAGACAATTGCACGACATAAAGCTCAACATGCGAAAATGCAGACAATGATAGTAGGAAATTTTTTGACAGATAATGTAAGTAATAAATAAATATATTAATAGGTTTTTTTGTTTTTTTTTTTTGCTTAATGCAACTTTATTAAATCATAATATATTAATTACTATAATTTTCATTAGGATAGAAAATTAATCGTACTTAATATAGATAATTTCCACAACATACATGAATACAGTCGTAGCGATTCAACACTAACACATAACACCCTCCACTTTATTACTGTATTGCTCAAAGCCTTGCCAAATACAGCGTCGATTCCGAATATTGAAGAAAGAAGCATTCATAATAAAAGGGGTATTGATGCAAATATAATTATTGAAAATTCACACTTGTTTTTTTCCTTATTTATGGCATAGTTATACGGTGCAAAGATCAGCTTTTGTTGATTTGATATCTGTACCTGAGACACACGAAGAGCGAGTTGAACATCTCTTGGTTCATAGTTATGATAACAGAATTGAACAATGTAGAGAAGATCGAAGCATGGATAATACTAAGCTTGTCGAGTTAAAAGTAGGGCTCCTTCATTTACTAGAAGACTATATAGATGCACTCCAAAGTCTGACAAACATAGGTGAAGCAAGAACTTATTTGGAGAATCAAATTTTGGTAGCACCTATGGATTATCCTGGGCAGCTTAATGTACGACGTGCTGTTAACCACAGGATTAAGCGTGGAGATTCTTCTGATGTACCACGGCAAGTTTTTCATATTGTGCCAATAATTGGGCCTCTACATGTATCCTTAAATAGTCGTGAATCTGTTTTTCTTTTTAATTATGATTTTTTTGATAAACTTTTTCATGTTATTTATGGAAGCGGGAAGGTTTTGGCACAAAAGCCAAAACCTTACAAAATTAATCTTTTGTTAGAAATAACATTTAAAGGCTGGTTACAAATTCGTTTAACTGTTTTACAGAAATTTGAGCAGTTGAAAGATCCTAAAGCCAGATACCTAATTAATCTTCTGGATAATTTTATTCCACTGGTCCTGGACTTCTATCCCGTTATATTTCACAGTAGAAATTGGCCGGTTTATCGAGAAGCAATGTTTTGCATTTGGTGTATTTTTTATCAATACCAGCGAAAAAATTACAACAAGCTTCCGCTAGCCTTTCTGAGCGATGTGTTTTATTGGAATAGTATTAATCATCCTATTGCTCGGACACTTACTAACTCTCTCCATGTATTTAACAATTATTATGTAGAAAATTTTCATAGTTCAATTTGACGTCGAGTCCAACCATCCAATACAGCAAATCAAATTATTCGAGAGGCACAGATAATTGATCTAATGCGTAACAATAATACTTTTGTGGAAAATTTTTCTAATAATTATAATATTATTTATTCAGCGAAGCAGTTAGAGTTCTTTGAAAAAAAAACTGCTGTATTTTTGCTAAAACTTTTTACAAGTGTTTATAACAATATAGGCCAATCGGTTGCAACAAACTCAAAATATAGTTTTCTATTGCTCGGATATAGCATTGATGTTAAGGCATTGCCAATGGGTTGGAACACTATGCATTCTCACGAACTGATAAATACTGTGATTTGGAGAACTGTACAAGGATGGATGAGGTAGGATTTATACTTATTTGTGGTCATACTTATCATTTCGAATGTTTGTTGTTTAGGTTAGGTAGCCAGTGTAAGTATTGCAAGGATTATCTTATAAGTGGAATCAAGAAAAATTGTAAGGCTTATGATGAGAGTGTAAACTTGACTGGAAAAGCAACAAAGTCGTAGACAAAGGTAACTCGAACGTTCCTGAAACAACAGAAACTACTACGCATACCAGTGCAGTTGAAGTTGATAATGTGGTTTTAAATAGTAATATAGATCAGTTATATAGTAATGCTATGAATAATTTTAGAGCCGCGTTGTAATTTAAATAATTAATAAAATTTTATTTAAAAAATTTTTTTCGTTGCCATTGTTATAAAACATTCACAATTCTATTAATAATAACTAAAAAAAAAACAATAATAAATACAATTTTAATTATTACCCCCTATGATTAATTTTTGTTTGATTGCGATCGCGATTACTAAAGCCAGCAAATTTATCATGGGTGTCAAGCTCAGGTTTATGATAAATTAGCTGGTTTTAACAATCGCGATCGCAATCACAATCTTTTAATCATAAAAAAATTAATCATGGGATTCACAAAATTATGCAAACCACAATAAAATTTATTTTAATTGCAATAAAAATTATAATCGATAATTCAAAATTCGTGATCCTGATTGGATGAATTCCAATGTCACGGTATGAAATGATCTACAAAATTAGCCAATCGGAATGAAAGCCCTCTATGCTGATCCAGATCAGATCCAGATCTCGGATCAGATCTTGCGGAACACTAGCATTTGATATGCATCGATATAAACAAATGGCTGTATATCGTTTTACATGCATAATACATTTTATAGCTACATGCTATAAAATAAATAAATATAATATCTATTAAAACATTCTTTTTTACAATAAATATGGTATAAAATTAAAAAATATAAAAAAATTAAAAATAAAAAAATTTCTGCTTGATATTTTTTTATTAGACAATCCCGCGTGGGATCCGTGCGTGACATGCGGGATTTTGAAAAAACCGCGATTTGCGGTGTCCCTGAACAGTATATATAGCAATACAAACAAAAAAATCCAAATTAGGATTATTGCCTTATTGTTATTTTTCTCTTGAGATACTACTGTTTTCACTTCTTTTGCTACTACAATTACTACCACTACTTCACCACTTCTACAGCCCTGGCTCCATTTGAGAATTGGGAGAATACCATATAATTGAACTGTAAAAAATTCTACAACATTTTCATGGTTACAAGTTGAAGAAGCTACCAAACCACCTTGACTAAGTATTCAAGAATATCAAGTTTTACAAGGTGGATAAGAAAATTATTAATTTTTACATTAATCTTTTATATTTATTAAATTACTTTTTTTTTTCAGTAGTAAGAAAGGTTCTTTTACCTGTATATACAAAATTTTTTTTACAATAGCACCCTGCGTTGTAAATAAATTTTTGTATTTATTTTTTTAAAATAATATTTACAATAGCACCCTGGGTTGTAAACATTTTATTAATTTTTTTTTGAAATTAATGTTTACAATAGCACACTGGATTGTAAACTTAATTAACTTAATTTCAATTAATAATAAAATTTTATGTTTAATATTATTGAGAATAAAGTGATTTTTTTGATCAGAAATTGTAAGCCCGATAATGAGTTGCTTATGAATCGCTTATGAATTTTACTTATAAATTTGTAACCTGTTGCTTATAAATTTTTGCCCGTACGTACGTATTAAGGTAATTTTACTATGATCAGATTTTTCGTCTTACGCAAATAAAAGATCGTTATTATTATTAATATATTTATTAAAATTAATAAATTTTAAAATGATGCAACTTATCGAAAGCCCAAGGAATTACCTAAATTTACCTAATTAGCTTAAGTGAAAAAAAAATTAGACCTCAAGCATACAAGTCGAAATTTTAATAGAATTGTTGCAAAAAATCGGACGTAACTTTTTAGAAATGATTTCTGCGAAGAGTTTTCAGCTAAAAAAAATTAGAAAAAGAAGTGCAATGTCAAGGCGTATCTTTTAGAATTTTGTGCGTTAATATGGTATTTTAATCGATTATTTTAATTTCACCAATTAAGCTAACATAGTTTTGATTTACTAGTTGAGTTACCACCCTAGTATGTATAATGACCTAATAGCTACCAACGCCGTGAAACCACTTATAGTCACGTGAAAACACAAGTGAAATAAACATTTGTTCATTTATTCTTTTTTTGTAAGGCTACAGATTCAATTGTTTATTCTGAAGAAAGAGTCTATCAGACAAATGAAAGGTATCATAAAATAAGGAAAATAAAAGGACAATAGAAGATTTCTTTGACTTTTCAATAATCCTTCATGATCTCCAAAGAAAAGCTCACTAAGACATTCAAAAGTTGTAGTGGAAACATGTACGGAATAAATCAACATCGGAAGACGAACACTCGAGCTATCTGTATTAATTCAATAAATTCAACAGAATTATATATTTTAATAATAATTTGAACATACAGTGACAAACATTACCTTTCAATAATCCAATAGTCAAATAAATCATGAGAGGTATTAACCAAGTCTCCATATACAAACAAGAAATGAACCATGTTGGACTTTTTATGAAGAATGGATCGTTAAAATTTTCAATGTACTGTACCATTGATTTAAGGAGGTTAAACGCTAGGTGCGAACGACTTATAAAGAGGATATGGTCAATTAACACGGCAGGTATAATCCGAGAGATGAAATATACAAAGTACACTAAATCTATATGATTAATTCAGTAAAAGATAGAAAAAAAAATTAGTATTAGATTGCAAATGAAAAAAAATAAATAAAATTGTATACCAAGAGATGGCCGGGAAAGAAGAGAAACTAATATAAAGACGTTATCGTTATTACAGTGTTATACTGTATGCACTTTATATAGCAGCAGGGACGATGAGATTCTGCTGTGATTAGAACCAACTGTGAAACACGGCGAATCCCAAATAATGGGTGTTTTTCACAGAGTTAAGATTTTGATATATATTTTTCTATTACTGTATTAATAATCCTTTCGAAATTGGGTGGCGTATCTACTGTATTAAGTAAAAATTCCGGAATAAATATGCACGTACGTACAGTGCATATAATAACACAGGAAGTTCCAGGGTACTGGTTAAACGTGAATAATACTCTTGTAAAAGAATTTTTTTTTAATAAATCACATTTTATTACCACATTTTGTTATCATCTTTTTCGGCTTTTTTTTTTCTTTACAATGACAAAAACAAAGTTTTTATTGCTACTCGTATGAGTGAGCATCCCGAGAAGATAGAGGGGTTATGTTCTGTAATTATTGTGATTTGTCCGTTAAATGGAAAGCTAAATCTACTGTTGATAGTCATTTTAAAAACAAACAAATATATGAAAATAAAGAAAAATCCAAAAAGCTGAATCAAAGAGTGAGGTTATCTGTTATGGCTACATGACCTTAAAAAATTTAGCCAATCAAATCGTTTAAAGCGCACAGACGGACAGACATTAAAACAGTTATTAAAAGTATTCCCTGTAAGGAATTTTTCAACAAATTCCTTATCATTCGGAGGCTTTGAGTTTCATCACATTTTTGCTATGGCCAAGTCGAATTTCACTCATTACAACTTATTGGCACTTGGTTGCTCATATAAATTTAAAATGTGTGAATTTTCAAACTCGGATATCATGTTATAATTAAGCGACGCGATTAACAGTTAGTTTATGAATAGACAGTCATTAGACTCCATTAGGCGTATAAAAAACTATCAATAGACATATGGGGGGTGGTCAATAGAAACCAAGCAAATTTATTAGATAAATTTGCTTGGTTTCTATTGACCACCCCCCATATATTTGTCTAATACTTTATACCACTAGACTATGTAAGCTCACAATACTGGTTTAAGTATTCGCAGCATTAATTTGATCATAATTTAAGTAATCATTAATGTAGATTTTATATTTTCTAAAGAATTTTTAATTATGAAGTTGCAATAAAATTTGTCATTGATCTGATAGTCCTGAGGTAACTCAATTGAGGTGTCATCAAATCATGAATTCTTAAATCTTAATTTATCTGTTATATATACAGTATATAGTTTATTTTCAATGGCACCGGCACCTATAGTTTAACCATAATTAATTAATCAAAGTTTTACAACCATTTCCTAAATTTTCTATTATTATATGGTATGTATTATCCGGTATCTATATATGATACCTCTTAAGTTTTATTTAAATATCATGTCCCTGAAGATCAACGTATTAATCAAGGTACGTACGTACAAAAAAAACTAAAAACTAAAGATTTTACCAACCACAAAAGTCATATATGTTCAACATGCCCAACATTTATTACTATTTCTACATTTCGTTACGGTCAAATTCCGATTAATCTCCTTAAAGTATAAATTAATTTTTACACACATGCAAGTCGAATTGGCTCATCTCATGACTGATCCATATATATATATTTAACTTTTATCCTTCTAAAAAATATATAATCGTAAATCTAACCCAAGAATATACTATGCCTATTGCGCAATACACAGACGTAGCTAATAACGGTAAGAATTGAAATTTGCCATCGCTAAATGCGATTTGATGGACAACACCAGTGAAAAACTGTAAAATAACAAATCCAACGATGTATACATTTTCTAACAGGTAAACAAATGTGGATTTCACCGGTTTTGGCGTTGTTTTACTTTCGGATTTACTAAAGAATAAAATAATTATTAGAATAAAACGAAATGTGCTACTTTTTCGACATAAATGAATCTTACTGTACGTAGATAATGTTTGTGATAGTCCTAAGCAAGTCAAAACCATCCATAATACACATATGGATATTTTTATTATTGCTTCTATTTAAGCAACGAAAACTTTTGTTAAATTTTTTTACATTTTAATTGATTGATGAAATAGACAATTCACATACAAACCTGTAGATTTAAAAAGAAGAGGGAATAATGAAAATAGCCCAGATATCGAAAGAATGACGAAAGTACGAAAATGTTCTAGACTTTCTGTTGCAATCAATCTATATATATAATAATAAAACCAACAATATAAAAAATTGATAGTATTTAAAACCTATTTAATAAGACGAATAGAACTTGAATTTATACCCGAAGGGAATCATTATCAGTAATACAGCTTTTTCGTGAACATGCCATCCGAAAAGAAAGGAAGAATAACCACATAAAATCGTGGATCCAATAAAATTTTTGAAATTCGGATAACGCCATAATTTGGCGAGTGATGCCTTAAAAGTTATTAAAAATCAAATTAAAATATATATATATATATATATATTTTTTTTAAACATAAATATACACAGAAATAATGTGAAATTTACCATTTGAAAGACCACAGTAATAATGAAAGTTGTTTTTGCTGGAATTTGTGGCAATACGGCAAAGCTGACATCACCAACTAATCCTCTTGTAACAGATGAAGTTGCAGTATCATTTAATACCCATCCTAACTGCCTAAAAACTATTAATAATTAATAAATATTAGTCAACCAATAGCAATTCATGTACCGTTAGTAAATTCTAAAGAGTATTATGTTACCAATGATTAGAATACGATCCATAAAAGAATATAATGCCCAAAAATTTGGAGCCCAGTATGCATGACAAAGACCCCTTTTGAAAGGAAACAAACGAGAGAACACTTGTCCCAATTGGCCCATATAAAGGAATGGCCCGAAAGACAATGAAAAGATCGATATGACTGAAAGTCCAAGGATTATAAACTTTGAATATAAAAAATTTCCAAAATCTATAAAAAAGATTAGTTTAGGTAGCAGTTTGAAAAAAATAATATACCATGTTTAAACATCAGCGTTGTAGTTTAGCCTTTTCTGACCTTGACTTCCAGGTTCTTTAAAACAATAATGCCTTAATAAGTAGACAAAATAGGCAGGAGCAAGATATAGAAATATGTGTTTGAAATTCAATAAAACAGCAAACACGATTCCACATAAAAGATCCTTGCCCTTGCATAATTTGAATAAAATCAGAATTATAAAGATTTAATATAAATATCTAATTAATGTTTATAATTTTTATTGAATTACCTCTTTGGCATATGTTAACGAAAGTAAGAAGATGCCGTAAAGAAATCCATTATATTGAAAATGAACGTGTTTGTAGATGTCAAGGGATATAAATCAAAATCAAAAAAAGAATCATTCATGCTAAAATCAATTAAAAATATAAATTTCATCATAATTGAGTATAATTAAGAAATCTTGTGAAAATCAAAAGGATATGATCAACCATCAAAAGACCAGGATTCAAAAATATTGATGCGACAAGAATATATGAGATATTTTTATTTTCTGAATGCATCATGAATCTAATAAAAAAATTAATATTTAAATTTGTTAAATCATAAAATTACTTATTTTCAAAAAATGATGAATCAATAATAATAATAATAATAATCCGTTACTTTTTCAGAGCATATAATAGAACTAATTCGGTAATAATAACAGTAGTACGTTGAAAGTAAATGGTCTCATCACTCGCGTAATTAATATTATCCACATTAAGCATGTTCTTATCCCATAATGGCGCGAATTGTGATAAAAACCATTCGAACCAAGCGAAAAATGGTGGATAATCTAGCGTCCATTCACTTCTGCTCTTAAAATCGAAATTGTGAAAAAAAAAAATAATAATATTCAATTATCGATTTTAAGCAAACATAAACCTTTAAAAATAAGTAAAATCACCTCGTAATACCATTCAGATACCGGGAGACTATGAGTAATAGCGAGCCAATTACGATGTACTTCGAAATCTGTCGAACGACTTAAATAAAATTATTTTATTTTATGCATACCTCCTCTCAATAAGAATCTTAATAAAAAAAGAAAATGTATTTACTATGCAGGGTAAAGCAATAATTTGATGAATATGCTAAAGATTATTAAGTCTCGATACATATTAAACTATAGCGGAGAGAATTAGATAAAACCCCAAGAACTCTGCAAGATTGTGAAAATTAAATTTCACGTTACACCCAATCATGCACTTTAATTGGTTGTGCAGAATTTTATTTCATTGTGGTTAAGTAGATTTTTAACATAACCGATACTTGGTTAATTAATTTTCTAACAGGTTTGTTTTAAGACGTATTTAAACTATCATAGTTTTGATATCGTACAAAATTCATACATGTTACAGCTCTAGTTTTGTCGAAAGAATTATTCCAGTAAAATTGAACTGGAACTGGACTTATAAACTGGTCCACTGGACAGTAGTCCAGTTTATAAATCCAGTAGAGCGGACTTTTTCAACACTGGGTTACACGGTCCCTAATCTGTCTTTTGATCTCTGCAAAAATTAAACTTGCCCCTATTTTATTATCGTTACATATTTAAGAAAAGTTTTTGGCAATGAGGATTTTTTAGGTGTTTGTAAATTTGAAATTGAATCTTTCGATATTAACATCATCATTGCTATTTTGTCATCGCTTTGTGGATCATTGGATAACAAATCCTGAACATTCATTGTGACAATTTTTATTGTTAAGAATTGAAAATGCAAGTATATGATTTATATGATTTATTTATATGAAGGGCATGGAATTACTTAATTGGCAAAGTGATTGATACACTTAATAATAAAAGAGAAAATTTTCAATTTATAAGATTACATTATTGTGTTATAGTAATTATTACATAATTTATTATAATATTCTCGCTAATTATTATTACATAAATTAATACCTTTGCTAATTTTACATAAATTAACATCTTCGCTAATTATTAAATAAATTAATATTTTAGTAATTATTGCATAATTTAATGAATATCTTAGCAAATTATTAAATATAAAATTTTCTCTAATTATTACATAATTACAGAATTATACCGGTAATATCTTTGCAAATTATTATTAAATAAAATTTTCTCTATATTAAATAATTTAATGATATCTTCGCTAATTATTAACTAAATAAAATTATTAAATAAATTAATTCGTTCGCTCATTATTAAATAAATTAATATAAATAACTAATTATTGAATCATTTCTTGTGTAGTTCATATTTTTCATTTCCCGCTACTAATTAATCGGTCTGGACCGGTCTGAACTGGTCTATGTTAGGGGACTGAGAAACCCTTCAGTCCCGGTTCAAAGACCGGTCCAGACCAGTCTTTTTTGGGACTGATCCAACCCTACTTATAAAGATTTGTTTCCAAAGGCAACTTCGTATTATAATGCTCTTAGAGACAACGATGCTAAGTAGATTTTATTAATGCAGTGCTATCAATGCGAAATAATGATGTAAAAAAGGAGTGTGCATTGTTTTGCTTATGATTTGTTTTCCTTGAATTCATTAAAAAATTTTTAATTTTAACTTTATTGTTAATTCAGCCGTATTTGTTATTGTTTGGATAACCTAATGCTCAAAAATGTGTTCGCATAATGACGCCATGAGCATTATTTCGAAAATCACCCAGAAAATAACACTTCCTCAATGGAAATTAGCCAATCACATAAATTGTAAATGTCTTTTTATGTTCTTTAAATTCAACAAGGTTCGAGTTGGAGAAGATGCAGATGCAGTAAGTTATCAACTAAGACAATCGTGGGTCGTAATAGGAATGTTAATTTTTCGGTTGGAACTTACCCGATTTCAGAAGTTGAGTCAGTATCAGATTTGAGTGTTTTAATCATGTGAATTTGTATAAAATCAAACGTCGATTATGTATAAATTTTCATATATTTTTAGTACAAATCGAAATTCACTCTTACTATATCTTTAAATTTCATGTGATGTTAGTGAAGTCGAAGTGGAGTCAACTCTAAACAGATTAGAAATAGAATTTAAGATATTTTATTAGGTTGTAGAGCATTTAAAAATGTATGAATATCGTGTTTAAAGAATGACAGTAAAATAAGGGTTTATTAATACTTGTAATCATTGGAATGAGTCAAATTGATGAAAAGTAATAGTATTCGAAGGTTAGGTGGTCGGGAAATTATAGAAAATAGGTATGAAAAGGTATAGTAGCGAGTGCTTTATAATATATAATTATGAATATGATACTAAAACAATTAAATCAAAAATCTCAAATTTTGTCAGAAAGTCAAACATCTATTTAATTCATTTTGTATCACTTTATTTACTACCGCGATTTACGTAAATGTAATTTGATCATAACAGATAAATTTTCATGATTTACTGTAAATGCAATAATTATTCTAGTAATTATTCTAGCTAAGTCAATCTAGCGGTAAGTAAAGTACCGGTAGTTCATTCGTTCAGAGCAAAAAATCAGAAGGCTAAAAATAATAAAGGAATAGATGTATTAGTGGGATACAAGATCAATTAATAATATAATGGGAAGTTTTCAAATTAGCATTAAGTTTTAAGTACCGGTAAACTATTTATTTAGAAAGTTTATTTCGTTTTCAATCAAGTTCCAAATGCTCTTATTTCAACACATTGTTACTACGGTTTAAACATTAAAAAAGGTTTTGTTTCTTGAAACATGTGTACCAGAACGCCCATTTGGATTTTTTTATTTGATATTCGTAATTTCAAATTCGATTTTTACTTTCCAAAATATGTTAATTTTACATATAAAACTTTAATTTATTATTATATCAAAAAAAAAAAACCAATTTAAATAATAAAGTTTAGAGAATTTATTATTCGGTCAACAAACTTTTTATTCTGAACTATATTTTTTTGCGCTAGTTTACCAAAATTTTATTAAAACGGTTTAAACTTTTTATTTATTGCTATTTTTATGTATCGTTACAAGCTATATTTACTAATTTACAAAAATTATATTTTAATACTTTCATTCTTTATTATTGTAAATGTCTAATTAATATTCTAAAAAAAAATACATCGATTGAAGAATTAAATAACTAATACAAATATAATTATATAAAGTAGTACCCGTTAGCCACTATTAAATAGTGCCCAGGCCATACGACAGGGACGTCGGTACTAATGATGGCCCAGAAGACGATAATAGATAAGGGGAAAAAAAATATACTATTCTAAAATAATATACGAAGTCTATTCTAATTTAAAACAAAATTCCCACCGAAAACGCGCATCAAGGTGAAACCCATCTTTTAGTAAGGGCAAACACACTTCTTGGATTAAAACCATCTTTTAGTAAGGGCAGACACACTTCTTGGGTAGAATCACGCTAGAAACGCTAAAATAACAACCAAAACCCTGCCGAAAAATTGGGTATAACAGATAATATAAATTAAATATTAAACAAATACATACCTTTACGCCCTAGGTTACGTACATAAATAGGTTTATCTTGCACCGTGACCGTATCTCCGAAGGAATGTCATGTTCTTCCTAAGAAACTTATACAGAAAGTTAATATAATATTGCAGTATATTTAATTTATATAGAAAAGCGATCCGGAGAAAGATAGGGAAAATTGTTAAGTATAGACACTGAAAAAATTTCGCGTTTTTTTTATAAAATTCACGTTACACTTAATCAATCTAATGACGTTTCACTTAATCGTCCCAATTTGTAAATCGGGACTCATGTTCAATTTGCAGAAGTTAATCGTTGAGCACCCCATGCCCAATTTGTCTATCGGGACTCATGTCAATTTGTCAAAGTAGTCGTTTTTTTTATAAGTCAGTAAAACTTTCTAGATAATCCGATAATCCAGGGAACTACTATTCACACCATGGATTTTTGCTATTCGCACAATGGTGACTAACATTATGAAAATCTGCTTACCCTAACTCTAATTCTGGTCATGATCTACGTACCAATAGCAAAAAATCCATAGATAGATAATCTTGATAATTTGAATTGAGAATTGCGAGGCTTTAGTTATTCCGAATAGGTTTTGAGTTTTGGTTTTCGGGAGCACCTCGTACGAAAGCTCTAAACCAATCAAATTTTAATGTAATGTAAATAAGTTACCCCGGACAATTGATTTGAGTCAACCAATCAGACGAAAGTCCGTCCATGACCCTTGCTTGAGTTTTCGCTTTTTTTTTTTTTCTTTCACATTTAACTTCTCGAGAATTCTTGAGAATGAAATCGATTAAATATGTTTTCAGTCATATTGCGGTCTCGTACGTTTCGACCGGGTCTTGCCATTTTACGCAATAATGCTTTATCATTTCGTACCAATATTTTACCAAAAAATTATCCAAAGCTTGGAGCCGCTCCCATTCGTAATAAAGTAACCCCAGTAAACTCTCACGGATCGCTTTCCCCGAATGACGCTTTTCTCCAAGGCAATGCAACAAATTATATTGAAGAAATGTATGAGGCATGGCTCAAAAACCCCTCGTCCGTCGATTTGTCTTGGCAAGTATACTTCAAAAACATGGAAACTAGTGCAAAACATGTGCTTAATGTTCCGTTGACCGGTCCTGCCACGTCCGTTTCAACAAGCATCGATGTTTCTGGTGCATATGATATAAGTGACTACATGAAGGTTCAACTTTTAGTGAGGGCTTATCAAGTTCGTGGACATCACATTGCAAAGTTAGATCCATTAGGCATTAAAAACCCTGATCCGAATTCGATTCCGAGAGAGCTCGATCCACAATATTATGGTTTTTCTGAAAAAGACCTTGATAGGAAATTTTCTCTGGGTCCTGGAATATTGCCTGGATTTGCCGAGACTGGAGAAAAAAAGTCACTCCGTGAAATAGTTGAAAGTTGCAAAAAAATTTATTGTATGAAAAAAAAATTTTTCTAATTATTTAATATTCTTTCATATTCTTTTTTACTATTTTATATAAATATGAGAATTCTTATTTATTAGGTGGTACTATTGGAATTGAATATACTCATATTCTCGATCGTGTACAATGCGAATGGATTCGTGAACGTGTAGAAAATCCAAAACCATACAATTATTCAACTGCAGAAAAACATATGATTTTAGATCGGTTAACGTGGTCTGATTCATTTGAAAGGTTTATTGCTACTAAATACCCAACTGAAAAAAGATTTGGCTTGGAAGGTTGTGAAAGCTTGATTCCTGGCATGAAAGCTTTGGTAATTAAATATTCCAAAGTTTAACTTAATATCATTATCTATTTAATCATTTTATTTATTATATCAATTTTTTTTTTTTTTTTTTTTGGTTTTTTACAGATTGATAGGTCCGTTGACCTTGGTATAGAATCAATTGTGCTTGGTATGGCGCATCGTGGCCGTCTTAATGTACTCAGTAATGTGGTTCGCAAACCTAATGAATCTATTTTTTGTGAGTTCGGAGGGTCTGTTGAACCTTCAGATGAGGGTTCTGGTGATGTCAAATATCATTTAGGAATGAATTATGTCCGACCAACTCCTTCGGGAAAGCGTGTACATCTTTCCCTAGCAGCAAATCCATCTCACTTAGAAGCGGTCAACCCCGTTGTACTCGGTAAAACTCGTGCTCTTCAATTTTATAAGAATGATGAAAAAGAACGTCAACATTCTATGTCTGTATTATTACACGGTGATGCTTCATTTGCAGCACAAGGCGTTGTGTATGAAACGATTGGTTTTCATGATTTACCACATTATACGACGGGTGGTACTATTCATATCATTATAAATAATCAAATAGGATTTACTACGGACCCTCGATTTGCACGTTCAACACCTTATTGCTCTGACATCGCTAAAGTAGTGAATGCTCCTATTTTCCATGTTAATGGTGATGACGTTGAAGCTGTTACCTTTGTGTGTCAATTAGCCGCTGAATGGAGGCAAACCTTTAAAAAAGATTTTGTTGTTGATATTGTTTGCTATCGTAAACACGGTCATAATGAAGTTGATCAACCTAGTTTTACTCAACCAAGAATGTATAAACAGATTGCTAAACAACCTCCCATACTTGATAAATATGTACAAAGACTTTCCAAGGAAGGTACATTTTCAAAAGAAGAAATTCAAAAGCTTAAAAAACGGGTATGGAATATTTTAGAAGAAAGCTATACAAAAAGCAAGGATTACAAGCCCACTAGTCGAGAATGGTTATCCAGTTCTTGGGATGGTAAGATTACTAATAATAATCATTTTACATATCAATTATTTCATCTCACACTTCTTTAAAAAACAAAGGATTTAAGTCGCCTAAAGAACTTGCAGAAGAAATTACACCTGTTTATCCGACTGGATCTACTCTTGAATCGCTTAAACACATTGGAGACGTTATTAGTACTTTTCCAAAGAATTTTCATGTGCACTCGGGTCTCGTTAGAATGCTTAAGGCTCGAGATAAATCATTAAAGGATGGTGCAAATATTGATTGGTCCACAGCTGAGAGTCTTGCATTTGGTTCTTTGCTTCTTGAAGGAAATCATGTTCGGTTATCTGGTCAAGATGTTGAACGTGGTACTTTTTCACAACGTCATGCCGTTCTTCATGACCAAGAAAATGAGTCACAATATGTACCATTGAATGATCTTCGACCTGGGCAGGCCCGATATGTTGTGTGTAACTCTTCACTTTCTGAGTTTGGAACTCTAGGCTTTGAACTGGGATATTCTTTAGTTGATCCTAATGCTCTTATCTTGTGGGAAGCACAATTTGGTGATTTTGCCAATAATGCACAATGTATAATTGATCAATTTATTTCATCTGGTGAAAAGAAATGGCTTCAGCGCACTGGCTTAGTAGTTTTATTGCCCCATGGTTATGATGGACAAGGTCCTGAACATTCTAGTGGGCGCATTGAGCGTTTCCTTCAACTTTGTGATGATCATCCCTATATTTATCCACCTCCTGATAAAATGGCACGCCAACATCAAGATTGTAATATGCAAGTAGTATATTGTACAACACCGGCAAACTACTTCCACGTATTGAGAAGGCAAATTCATAGAGACTTTAGAAAACCGGTAAGTGTTTTATATATTTAAATTGAATTAACATTTATCAAATTGTTAATTTATACGTTATTCCATGTAGCTTATTGTTTTCACGTCTAAAAATCTTCTTCGACATCCCATGGCTCGGTCTACTCTTGATGAAATGATCGGTTACAAATTCTTTGAAAGATATATACCAGATCCACATCCGGAAACGCTAGTTGCACCTGAAAAAATTACACGTCATATTTTATGCACTGGGCAAGTTTATTATGCCCTACTTAAAGCCCGTGAACAAAATAAGTTGAACAATATTGCTATTTCTCGGATTGAACAATTGAGTCCGTTCCCATACGACTTGCTCTCACAACATGTAGACAAGTATCCAAATGCCAAGCTCGTGTGGGTGCAAGAAGAGCCTCTAAATGCAGGTATGTGGACTTATGTAGCACCCAGAATACGAACTCTTTTAAACCACTCCGAACTCCATCAAGGTAAACTATATAATTCTCGCATATGATGCGATTTTCATTATTATGTCACAACAACTATTTAATTAAAGCAACATTTTGTCTAGGTAAAGCTGCTGAGCCTGTTACTCGTCCACCATCGGCATCCCCTGCTACAGGAAACAAAGCACAGCATGTTCAGGAGGAACATGAACTACTGTCTCAAGCTCTTATTGGACAAGTAGTTAGACCATCAGATGTTGTTTCTGGTGTACCAGTGTGGAAATAACAATGATACGTGTTAATTATAAATTTACTGGCCAATAAAATTTGTTTGACTTAAATTATTCACAAAAAATAATAGATAAATTGATTTAATTTCAAAATTAACTGTCTGTATATATGTTGTACCCAAATTCGTTTTGTCAAAAATCTCTTGTTTCTCTAAAAGTTGCATAAGAAACCACCTTTAGTGCTCTAACCAAAAGTTTTCCTTGAGCGATTTTACTATAGGATCTCTAACTTTTAATCCTAACTTAGACCCTAACTCTAACATAAATGAACTTTAAAAAATTTTGTTGGTGCGCCACATTGATCACGTGCTTGTGAAACTTTGGTGGACCCGCACAATATATATAACGGTTATATTGGCTTTAATATAAAATTTTTACAAATTTTAGCCACTTTATATTAAGGTTATTAGCCATATTTTATATATAAGCTTTAATAATTTGGTTTTTTTAACTAAAAAAATTTTTTTTAAATATTACCTATAATATCTTTTTAATATATTAAAAAATTTTTTTAAAAAAATATATAATAACAAATTATAATTATTAAATATTACTAATTAATATTAAAAATTTAGATATAAAAAATTTATTATAAAATACTTAAAATATTTAATTTGTGAATAAAAATATAAGAAAATAAATTATACTGTATATGTATATATAATAATTATAACAAAACTATCTGGTAGAAAGTACAATATATATGATAAAGCTTCCTGGTCTTATCTAGTGTTTTAAGCTGGCTAAGGCAGCCATGGCTAAGCCAGCTTAGCTAACTAAAGCAGTTGATATAATGTGATCGGCTGGCTAATGCGGCTAAGGTCATATGATCATAAATGAATTAAATTGCATATAAAAATTAATATTTAATATATAATTTATCTAAGTATTTCAATATTTTATTTTATATCTAGCGATTAAATTTCTGCTATATCTAAAAAAAAAATACTAAGCACTAGTCTAAAAAGATATTATAATGGCAGTGTTTGCTATAAAGAGTTAAGGTCTAATACATATTTATATTTACTGTACTATACTAATTTTTTTTTAATTTTTAGTTTGATTTAATAAATTTTTCTTATTTCTATTCACTTGAGGAAAATCACACAACACTTATTTACTACTATACTATTAACAATATCTTTTATTTTTTTGAAAATAATGGCTAAACTTAAATCAGCTTTGTCTGATTTTTTTTTTTTATATTAAACCCATATTGTTATTTAATTGATCAAACTAATTATTATCAAATTTTTTTATTAGCAGAAATACTTATATTATACTATAAAAATAACCAAAATTTTTTATTTAAACTCAGATATATAATAAAGATCTTTGAATTTTTTTAAGAAATAATAAATCATGAATAGTATTAGAATTTAATTGATTTCTCTTATATATATAGTTTAGTAATTTAAACTACATAAATTTGGTCAGCTGACTTAGCCAGCTGACCAAATTATTGGCTAAGTAGCTGGCTAATGGCTAAATACCAATAGCCTATATTTTAAAAATCTTTTTTGTACTTTATACTTATATTAGAATTTACCAGAAATTATAATTAGACTAACCAATAGTAGAACACTAACTACTTTATAAAAAGTTAAAAATAGTACAGAAATATTTACAAAATCTAATTAGAAGTAGCTATGTTATATAGAAGGAGTAAGAGCTAGCTTGCTAAAGTAAAAGAGTAGTTCTTACTCAGGCCAGTTATACACATAGCTAGTGCTCACCTATCTTTAAAAAAAGTATCTACTAACCAATCCAAATAGTATATTTGTAGTAATATATAATAGACTACTAAGTGTTATTGAGCAAAGCATTATACAAGTACTTTCTGCCAGTATACAGATAATTTCAGAATACCAAGATTTAGGAAGTAATTGTGAAATTATGATTATCTTAACAAGGTCTCTGTACTTGCTTAAAAGTATAAAATCGGTAATATAAGAAAAACAGGAAATTTGATAAATAGTTGAATAATAAAATAAGAAGTAGTCTAAAAATTCAGATTATACAGAAGATGGGATATAGAAAACTCTGGTACGTTTAGATCATAGATAGTCAAAAATAAATTATTTATTTGTACAACAATTTCATCAGTACATAAATACTGATTTTTTAAGAAATAGAGTTAGGGTGCCTGTATTAAGATTAAATTAGTTTAAAATAAAGTATTTTATATATAAGGGTGAGTCAAAAGAAAAGGAAAAATAATTTTTAATAAAATTTTTTAATTTTAAATTAAAATATCTTAACAACTATTTAATTAAATTTGCTAAAAAATTTTTTATTTTAATCTTGGAATAATATATAATTAAAATAAAAAAAATTAATTAAATTTATTAAAAAATTATTAAAATATTTAAGCTTAAATTAAAAAACTTTTACTTAGAAAAAACTTGTTCCTTTTCTACTAATCTATCCTCATAATATGAGGATAGATTAGTAGAAAAGGAACAAGTTTTTTCTAAGTAAAAGTTTTTTAATTTAAGCTTAAATATCTTAACAACTATCTTAATAAATTTAATAAATTTTTTTTTATTTTAATTTTATATAATTTCAAGATTAAAATAAAAAATTTTTTAGCAAATTTGATTAAATAGTTGTCAAGATATTTTAGTTTAAAAATTAAAAAAATTTTACTAAAAATGATTTGTCCCTTTTCTACTGACTCACCCTCATATATAAATTTGCTTTTCTGACACTTTTAATTAATGTTTTAATTAGAAATAGCATGTTATAATATTGAACATTTGGTCAATTTGGACATTTGGACAATGTTCAATTGTCCAAATAATTCGATTGGACATAATAACTTTTTTTATTGAATATTAAAAAAAATTAATTTAATCTTGGCCTAGTGATTGCAAATAGTCACTATATAGTAAAGTTCAAATTTTACTATATAAATCAATTATAAGCACTTAAGTAAATATGTTTAAAAGATCAAAATGCGTATGATTCAAAAACTTTTTATTATTTATCTTTTAATTTTTATATTTATTAAATATATCTTTTTAACAAATTTTAATTTTTTTATTAAATATAAAAATTAAAAGTTAAATAATAGAATAATTTTCAATCTTATTAAAAATTATAATATTTATATTATGATCTTTGAATAAGTTTACTTAAGAAAAATGTAGTAAATTATGTAATTTTCTAGGGGGGTTCCTCATTTATCAGCAGGGAGGACTTTTGTATTTTTCAGAAATGCACGAGTCTGATCATGAGGTAATTGACCAATCATAAAACAGTTTTTATCCACGTGATACACTTTCAATGAAAACAAATAGATAATCATTAAACATATTACAATTTCTTTCGTAACTTCGAAGCAAACTACTTGCATTGTAAATGAATAAAACTATTCACCCAGGTTAAAATATAGCTTATAAACACAAGAGCTTTATTAAAAAGTTTCTTATAACAAGTTACACGCCCTTTATTCCCATTTTTTATACTTCATCTATAATTAACAAAACTATACTATCGCATATATAAAATAAATCAAATGTCTTATAGAGAATACATATAACTTTCGAAACTTTCGAAAACAGTCTACATAAATTTATAAATGAAAAAAACAAGTCAATTTTTGGATAACAAAAAAAAAAGACGAAAAAAAAACAAAAAAACGACGCTAAAAGTTTATAAAAATATATTTTTATTGTCTTCTGCTATACAGTAGACAATGCTTCAACTCTTAGTATATCTACCTTTTATTGCATGATTTGGCGTGATTCGTCGTGATTCAACAAAGAGACGCCTGCTAGGAAGTTCTTTTGTTAATAAAGTGTTGTATCGATTGTTATATTTTTTTTAAGTTTGCTTAGACCCAAAAAATTCTAGTTTTATAGTACTACAACATATAAATACTTGTATAACATTGATCCCAGAAATCATCAGAAACAAAAGTCCCTCCTGCTTCATTTATCACATTCTATATATATAGTATAAATAGCCAATAATATTGAAATAAATCAATTTTAAAAAAACTCGTTCTCGTACACTCCTGAAAATCACAAAAACAACAAAAACAACAAAAACTGCAGAAAAGAGCGTTTTGCACCAAGTCCACTAAAGTTAACTAAATATAGGCTAGTTAGGCCCCATCTCAACTACCTCCTGCATCGAACAACATTAAGCAAAGTAAAAGTCGAGTTATTTGCACGTTACATTCCTCTGTAAAGCCGTTGCCAACTATGTCGGCAACACAAAACTCCACAAATAATGATATGGACATACAGGATGATAGTAGTAACACGTATTCATGGAAGTAGATAACTACAACATGGAACATGTCACAAAAAAAACGAAAGCCCAAAATACACCTTATGCTGAAACACTTAAATCATCTTCGCCTACTAGTCACAATGAAAAAAATCATACAGAAGTGGGCAAATCCCAGTTGACCCCGAAAAATTCATCAATAATGTCAGATCTCCCCTAATCAAAACAAACCCCACAATTTTCCAGAAGTAGAGTTAACACCTCTATATATCCGGATATATACTATGTCATGTAATAAGTGACATAGTGTTTTTATATCCGGATATAAATAAATCCGGATTTAAATTTAAATCCGGATATAAATTATGTTAAAACTAAATAAATCCAGATATAAAAAATATATCCGGATAGAAGTGTTAACTCTAGACAGGAGACAAATCCGGCACCCCAAACTAGTCAGCTGACACAGCCCCAAAGTTCCCGGATCAGAACATCGAGCCCAACACAGCTACAACCGACTCAGTGGCTCAGGTGCCCCACAAAATGACCGACCCCACCTGACCCTCACTGAGAGAGATTTTTTCGACTTTGATATCGATACCAATGCAATTAGTACATACATGCAGCTCCAACGATCTGACTCCACTATTAAACAACAAGACTCAGAAATGGAGATTGTCTCAGATACAACTATCAAATCAGAATCCTTTGATTCCACACTCTTAGATGCCAATAACAACAGCGTGCCGGATTCGGCTTCTCTACCAAAGGCCACCTACAGTGCAGTAATGTCTAGAAAAAATACTCTCTTAAATAGCAGAAAGTTGAATAAAGGAATTTTATATAAATAGAAAGAACAAGTAGAAACCAAACTGCAAGAACAGAAACAGAACCTGAAACTAGATAACTTTGATGAAGAAACTTGGGACACAGACAAAATTTTAGAGATCTTGCATTCTAAAGAGAACCTAATCGCTTTTACAAGACACAAGCTTAACACAATACTAACAGACATCTAGATCCCTTCAGCTATCAATGCAAAGATACGGCACAGAGACACAGCATTCTTTCATTTTTTCACCTGAACAACTGCAGCCCAAGCTCTCCACCAAATTGAGTTTACTTTACTTCTAAATAAGGCTACAGACCATTATAAGAGGCTTCACAACATTCCTATGACCAACAAAACCAACTGTGATCAGATCTTCTTTGGCCTCCGACAAAAATTGCAATTGATTATTTAAAGAACCTTGACTTCCTAGAACTGAATGGTCATGAAATTACCAGCTGGTTATTCTACTTGTGGGGCTTTGAAAAAACACATTGACTTTGCTACAGTCCATGCAACTATAAATAGTGTAATTAATGAAGCTATCATTCCTCTCCCGAGAAACCTGAAGAGATCCCAGAAAATATCCGTAAGATCCTTTCATTTCAACTGCCAATTGATGACCACTACAACACTCGCCAAATAGTTAGTACACTTCGCCTAATCTTCTCCTTCCCACGACTTCCAGAAACTTACTTCACACACATCCGTAAACCACTATCACTCTATTCAGCAGATCTAACCTCAGAAATAACCAACTACTTCCTAATTACTGACTATATAGAGCTTCACTCCTTTCAGAATATTGTATAGAATTACATACTTATTACATATTCAAAGAGCTACCGCCCTCTTACTTCGATCTACTAGCAGTTGAGACTAAACCACCACTCCCGGTCACCCGCAAAAACTGAACCAAGAAATCTGACATCTATTTCTGTTTATTGCAAAAAACAAAACTGACTTCAAACACCATATCAATATCCTAAAAAAATACTACCACTTTAAGAGACTACCAAATGATTATATCTGTCGAAGAAGACACCTACCCAAAAACCCTGCGGAATTAAAACTAAGCGACAAGTATTCTTTTCCACTAACAGATCTGGCTACAGTACAAAACTTCATTGCAAAAATTGAAGATGAATACCACATTCCTGAACTACTGCCCGAGAATATACTGATGTTAATTTCACAAACAAACCAGAGCTGCCATGGGACTATCAGAAGATCCAGCAAATTAAATTAAATATACCCATTACAAACCCTCAAAAACTAATTCAACTGCAAGGAGCTTACGCAAATTCTATTTCTTTAGACAAATACCAAAGATCTGGCTAAAAATTTCAAAGAAAGAATGCCAACCACACAACTCTAACAGCAAACCAAACAATCTTGAATCCTTCAAGGAAATAATTAAAAAAATACTGCCGACACTACTATCGAATTGCCTATAACTGACTACAAGAAAGTGATCTCTACTTAGATATTCTCTGAGAAAACTTTGACTTCCATACTACCCCACTCTATCTATTCAACTTACTTGACCAACCCAAACCGGAATGGGACCTTTACGACTACAATGATATCTAGAGAAACTACGGATATACAAACTATAGCACTACTGCTTGATACTAATATATCACAAACTACACAAAACGAACCCATACCCCTAATACTTTCAATTGAGAATGGAATAAACATTGCTACACACAACATTAGAGGTCTTACCAGATTAAAAAAAGCACAGAGTTGGATCGAATATTGTGCTGAATTTAATCTACATATCATATTGTTGACTGAAACTAAACTTACTGACTCATGCACCTTAAACCTTACCAACCCGCTATACTTTTTTTACTCCTCGAACTTTTAACCCTATATAGCCAAGCAAAAGGATACTAGCTTTGGTACCGCACTGATGGTCTGCAACCAACTACAACCATACATACACGATATCGGTACCCTACCAGGCATAGCGATATACATAAACTTCTACTTCCCAGCTAATAAAACCCGCATCATCTCCATCTATCTACCTTCTAGCACTAACCACCTCGACCTTAATAAACACACACAAGAAAAAATATTCTCTTGGTTCCTAGAGGCAAAGCATAGAAACTGAAACTCAATCCTTCTAGGAGATCTAAATGCAAACCAAATTAGAGACAAGAAGTTCCCACTTTTTAACAAGCTAAACTTGACCAATGCGATAAGCCTTCTCTCGTTCTACAACATCTCTACACCAACATGGAAAGGGCCCAACTCCACCAGCCAGATTGATGATCATTGGTGTAATTCAGAAATAATTCATAATATAGATGAACCCACAATTATCGACGCCGACTTTGTTTCCGAAAGTGACCATAACATTATTTCCACTACCTGGTATATCAATATCACTAACAGAAGAATCAGCGCAATAAAAAATAAAAACGCAAGATATACCAATACTCGAAAATGACTACCAAAGAATTGGAAGAATTCTTTACAGAAATCAACAAGAGTGTTAAGCAAATATCATCTACCTTTGAAACAGAATGGAATACAAAGGAACTAGATAAAGCTTGGAACAGCCTGGAAGTTCTAATTAAGAATACTATAAACAAGCTTATTCCTTTTACTTTCACTGCTCAAAAACATTTTTATGCATTATCCCTCAAAGCTACCCACTTACATTTAGCACTAAAATCGATGAACAAATGCCTTAGACTTTTGACCACCAAGCCTTTTTCTGACTCGATAACTCAATGTAATAAGCTTCTCTCCACAGTAGCTGAATTGTCCAAAACAGACATTACCCTTCTTATACCATCAAACCTAGGCCCCTCCCTTTTACACACTATCTTCCAACTTAAACAAACCAAGCACACTATTTGGACTGCCCGCAACCTAGAGAAATTACAGGAACAAAATGATAAAATAAACTATTATGTAAACCGCTGTTACAATAACTTTAAGGATAACACCTCCAGGATATTAGACAGTATCCTAAAACGAAGAGCTAACACTGTCAGGACCGATAGGATAATCCTTTCCAACCAGATAATCACCGATAGACAAGAAGTCCTAGAACATGTGCGCACACACTTCAAAAACTGAACTAAAGCCAATCCACCAAACCAAGAGATAGAAGACGACTGAAAGAAGCCTACCTCCCCATAAAAAACATAGACCCATTTATATACACACCACTAACCAGCACAATCTCTTTGGAAGAAATCCAACATACAATTAGTAACGCACCAAAAAATAAAACTACTGGACCTACTAGGATTCCAAATGAAGTCCTTCAACATCTCCCAATATCTGCGATAAAACTACTTCAAAAAATCTTCAATAACTGCTTGCTACTAAATTGTATTCCCAAATAGTGGCTCTGAGCAAACGTTTGCCCAATACCAAAAAAACCAAAATACAATTACAACCTCAACACGACCAGACCTATCACCCTTATCGACCACACAAGAAAAATCTTCACTAAAATTCTAAACAACAGAATGACTAAGATTATAATGCGAAATGAAATACTTTCGCCAATGAACTTTGCTGCTTCCCCTTCCAATTGCCCATCCAACCAGTATCTCAACTCACACATATGCTGGAAGATGCTACCACCAACAACAAAGAAATCTGGGCCCTCTCTTAAAACATGTCCAAAGCATTCGACTTGGTCAACATTAATATACTGAAAAAAGCCCTCCATAGAATAAAGATTCCTCAAAACATAATTGCCCTCCTCACCTACCTACTAACCAACCACACGAACCAAGCAATCATAGAACTTGGATTCACTCAATCATACACCGTATTAGATGGAATAGATCAAGGCAAAACCTTTTTATTGCTATTATGGAAGATCTATTATGATCCTCTAATCACTACTATACACCAACGCTATCTCGGCTATTCAGCTACAATTCCATCTCAAATTCTGAAACAAATCTACACTTCTATCATGGCCTATATGGACGACTCACTGTGGATAGCCCCTGACAAGCAAATATTAATTGATATTATGGATACTGCCTCGAGTTTCTATAAACTTAATAACATCAAAGTCAATCCCTCTAAATCCGTTTAATCTCAAACTCATCCACTCCTATGCCGAGCATCACTTTTAATAATACTCTTATCACTGCACTTCCACACAACACTCCTCTCAAATATCTAGGTGCATGGTTCACAATGGGAAGGACACATTTCTATATACAAAAGCTAATAATGACTGAGATCAAAACGAACTTGATGAAGCTTCAAATCGCTCGAATAACAGAGAAACAAGCCAATTATATTTACAACCATGTCATTTTAACCTGTTTCAAATACGGTATCCTCTTCTCCTACCTCATCACATCCCAGCTAAAACTGATAAATCAATCAATAACCAAGATTGTACGACAGAAAGCTAAAATAGCAAGAAGCCTGCCAAATTCCTTTCTACACTGTACAAACATCTACGCCCTCACTGATATGTCAGGACCCCGAGCAATACATATAGAGGTTATATTGAAATTTTGGCTAAAAAGGTTACTTTTTTACAAAAATGTTATATTTGAAAAGTGGATATTGGTCAAAAGGTTATATTTAAAAGTGGATAAAAGCTTTTAATGTAATATTATTAAAAGTGGATAAAATTAATAAGTTTTAAATAGGCTATATTTAAAATTTGGATAAGAGAAGTTATGTGATTAGGGTTTACATAGGTCCTGATCCCCCCTAGTGATAAGACTATTGACCAATCAAATTTTATAATATTTAAAAAAAACTCAAAAACATTTTTGACCTAAAAATAAGCTACTCCACAATTGACAAAAGTCGCTACATAGTAAAGTATAAATTTTACTAAGCAAATCGATTAAAATCGCATAAGTAACCTTATTCAGCAGATCAAAATACACTTACTATAAAGTTTTATAAGTATTGGAGAATTTTTTATTAATTAACTTTTGATTTTTACGTTCAACAGAAAAATTAAAATTTTTTTTAAAAAAAAATATATTTACCCCACAATTGACACAAGTCACTACATAGTAAAGTCTAAATTTTACTAAGAAATCAATTAAAATCACATAGTAGCCTTATTCAGCAGATCAAAATATACTTATTATAAAATTTTCATAAATATTAGAAAATTTTTTATTATAAAGGAAAAGGATAATCTAAAAGGCAGAAACTTTGCTAGGCTTCTCGAAGAGGGCACAGCTGCTCCTATCCACTATATCAACTGCCTATTGGAGGATGCAAAGGAAAAAAAACAGGAAATCTGGGTGTTGTTTCAAGATATGAAGAAGGCATTTGATTCAGTGAGACTGGACATGCTTGAACTAGCGCTGCGAAGGATTAAGATCCCAGAAGTTTTACAAAATTTTATTCTCATTTATTCAAGAACCGGGAAATGGAAGTTCTCACAAGTTTCGGCACAACAGAGAAACTAGTAGCAGGGGATGGCATTGATCAAGGGGAGGTCATTTCCCCTCTGATCTGGAGAATATTTTACGACCCACTCCTGGTCGAAATACAGAATCAACAAGGATTCGGTTATGATCTGGTGGTACAGTGGCCAACAGACCTTCGTACCAACAAATACAAGGCTCAACACATACGGGTTCCGGTTATTGTATACGCCGATGATACGACCTTCATCGCACAGAACAGAGCAGAAATAGAGCAAATTCTGGAGATTGCAACAGAATTTTACACACTAAATGATATCGAAATTAACACTAAAAAGTCAGAACTGCTCATAGCAGGAACAAGAAGCAAGGTACCAAGGTTTATTGAATATGGAACGACAAACAGGAAAAAAATAACAGAAAAAAAAAGAAATGAATCCACGCGTTTCCTGGGCATTTGGCTATCCAGTAACGCCAACTATCATCATACAATAAACCTAGTCAAAAAAGAAGTTAACACTATCATAAAGGCAATTAGCAAAAAGCATGCATCCTTGGCGCAGCTAGTATATATTAATAACCATGTACTTATCCCCCGGCTTGAGTACAGACTGCAGCATTGTATTTTAAAAAGAGACCAGTACGATAGATTACAGAGCCCGATTATAATGGTGATAAAGAATAAATCGGACATGGCCTCGACAGCTGCGAGCTCAATTTTTTCGTATAGAAATCTGGTGGGCTTAAGAACATTATGGCAAAACCAAATGGCACATCATATTACAGAGCTTAGAAAGTGTTTGAATAACAAGGGAGACTTAGGCAAAGCAACTTGGCTAAGAATGCAACAAGCGCAGCTTGATTGTAAAAGTGGATCATGTATCACAACGCTTGAGCTACCAAGACTGGAAGCTGTTAAACTCAAACATAATCTTGCCTACAAAATTCTAACAGAGGCAAGGAGAATGAACCTTAGCTTGCGCTCAGAGGAAATGGAGAAGAGCTTACAGTTAGCAGAAGAAGGAACAGAAATTGCAAGTTTGTTAAATCAGAAGGCCCTAACTAGCTTCTGCCAGGAGAAGAACATGGGGTTATTCTTTCTCGAACAATTAATTGATTACACAGGAAGTATGCTGGGTATATGGAAACAACTCAAAAAAAGTAAAAAGTAAAATGCAGCAGGAAGAAAACCGGCATGGTTTGCAAGAATAAAAGAGCTAGTTCTGATGGAGGCCGGTAGCAGAAACTTAAAGGTGCCTTACAAAATAAGTGGGTTTAATATGCTAAGTTCTATAATTCCACTGTCCAAAATAAGCGAAGACAAGAGGTAAAAGACTGGGTCCTCATGAAGACAAAAGAAGGGCACGAAATAGGAAGAGTAGCTCAGAAAAATTTAAAAAGGCATCTTGTAATTGAGCACTAGTAGGCCAGAAAAAGAATGCGTGACAGTAGCCTAATTATCAGTAGGTGTACGGGCTGTGAACTTAACCAGGTAGAAAAAGAGAATCACAAAGACTCCTGTTTAATAGAAAAAGGTCGAAAAAACAGGAGTATCGCATTTGACGCAAAGATAGTTGAAATAGCGCATTCGGACGACCATAGCCGGTATATTACAACTCCACTAAGTTACTTTACGAATATTATGATGAGTAATGGAAGAAAAATGGATACCACAAGTAAGAAGCAAACGAGCAACAGCTTGAGAGCATTGTAGTTTCCACATTGGAAAGAGAGTTAATTGAGAGCTCTCTTGAAAACTCTGAAACAACGAGAAAACTTATCGAAATCGCACAAGAACTCATATAGCATAAATCAATTTGCTTCTACACTGATGGCTCACTAATAAACGGTGAGGGGGATCCAGAAAAGAGAAGAATGGGCCTCGGTTGGGTAGCTGTAAAAAGTGAAAAGAAAAAGTACCCAAGCAGGTGATTGCAAGGTTTCAAGGTGCAATCAGAAACTGGCCCTCTTCTACTAGAGCAGAACTTGCGGCTATATGGTCGGCCTTACTTGTCACACTATCAGAAGCAGCAGTTACTATATGCACAAACAGTATAGCAGCAATTCAGGCGATTCAAGCAGGCATGACAAAGGGGAAAAATAGTGAGATACTCAAAAGGAAAAACCTATGCCTGCTAGAACATATCAACAGATTGGTTCAGATTAAGAAGCTAAAGCTAAGACTTTGAAAAGTTAAAGGACATAGCAGAACCCCTGAAAATGAAGAAGCTGACAAGTTAGCTAAAGAAGGTGCATTAGGCAACAGAATTTTATCACCCAAATGGCCATGGAATAAGGGGGCATGCACCGAGTTAAAATGGAAAAACATCAGAGTGGACGACGGAATGAGAAGCTTTATTACACAGCTCACAGAAGTCAGTATAGATATAGAGTGGTCACGTTTGAAAAGCATCACGAAATGGGTAAATGCAGAAGAAGGGAAAGATATGGTAGTTTGGAAAGAGGTATGGAGGGATATTAGAAAAGTTAAGGGACAGAAGTGTAGAAGTAGTATAGAAAATAGAGATTGGATTTTTAAAGTTAAATGTGTAAATTATTTGCTACTAACATTGTATGTATTAAATAGAAGAAATAGTAGTATATATAGCGATAATACTTGTATTATTTGTTGGAGAGAAATGGAAACTATGGACCACCTAGCTGAATGCTCAGTGTTACAGCCGCTTTGGGATACTCTTGAAAAAGAAATAAGTAAACTCATCAAAAAACTAGCGAAGCTGGATGGGAAACAACTAACCGTAACAACCGTAAGGGACACGGTGTTAGGAGTAAAAACTAAGGAAAGAGCTACCGTAAGGAAAGAATTAATGCGAGGTCTAGTGACCAAGTCAGTTATAGAAGCGATAGATGGTGTGACCGGATATACGGGCAAAACGATGAAATACATTCAGGCTATAGTTAAATGGTTCAAGAAGCAGTTCCACAAGCACATCTGGAGCTTCCATTGCGAACTGTTAATGGACTGGGAAAAGGCCAGAGGTATATCGAAAGAAGACAAAAGACATAAAAGAAGAAAAAGCGAAGGGACAGAAGAACAAGTCACAGCAAGAAAGGAGAATAAGAGACCTCGCAAAAGAATGGAAACTGAAAGTAGTCAAGAACGGAAACTAGAAAAGAAAAAAGAGAAAGAAGAGATCGCGAGAACAAAGGACAATATAGTCGAAAATTGGATAGTATGGGGAAAGAAACCAGCATGGTCTTCTTTGCTCAAAGTTAGACAAGTAAATGATTAAGCATTCTTGACAAGGCATACAACGGCCAGTTAATGATCATTGGGAGCTAATCTTACAGATTACAAAATTCTTAGCAAGTTAAGAATCCGAAGTGAAACAGAAAATTGTTTTGGCAGGTCGCATTTGGCATCAGCTTGATAAGTCGTTATTAGATAGAACATAAGACAGGTAGAATATACACTAGTGTAATTTACTTTGTAGTTCAAATAATTAATAAAGACAAGACTGCTTAAAAAAAAAAAAAATTTTTTATTAATTGACTTTTGATTTTTACATTCAACAGAAAAATTAAAATTTTTTAAAAAAATATATTCGCCTCATAATTGACAAACGTTGCTACATAGTAAAGTCTAAATTTTACTAAGCAAATCGATTAAAATCACTTAAGTAACCTTATTTAGCAAATCAAAATACAATTACTATAAAATTTTCATAAGTATTGAAGAATTTTTTATTAATTGACTTTTGATTTGTACGTTCAACAAAAAAATTATAATTTTTTAAAAAAATATTTACTTCAATATTATTAGCTATTTAGACTATATATATATATAGGACGGGGACCCCCTCCTAGGAAATTACGTGATTTGCTGCACTTCCCTAAAGAAAAAATTTTTTAAAAAATTTTTTTTTGAAAAAAATTTTTTTTTAAGAAAATTTTTTTTGAGATAAATTTTTTTTTGAAAAAAATTTTTTTTCGAGAAAAATTGTTTTTAAGAAAAGTTTTTTTGAAAAAAATTTTTAAAAAAAAGTATTGTTATATTTGATAATTGGTTAAAATTTATTAAATAGTAAAGCCTATATGAAAATATAGTTAATTAGCTCTAATAAAAAGTGGATAAAAATTTTAAAAAGTTTATATTAAAGCTAATATAACCTCTATATGTATTGTTCGGGGTCCTGATATATCGCAAGCACAATTATCTACCCTTACGTCTAACCTACAAAAAGGTCTAAACCACCCTGACTTTGATAAATCTTACTTAAAACTACGACTCCAACAAATCCAAGACTCCGCGCACACCAACAAATCAATACTAGAAGAATGGTCTGCCCTTCTACATATACAATACCTCTCCCATACTTGCCAAGCTATACAAGCAACTCACAAACTCAATATAAAATTTTCCAGACCACTAAACAACTGGCCCATTACAACTAGCTTACTCGGTACATCACTCAACTATATCTCCTTTCCCATTCTAGATGTACACACATTAAGGAAATATTAAACTTACACGGGATTACCTGCATTGAACAATTCATGAACTTCCGAAACAAAGAACTTCTGGATTGGCAAAACTTCCATCATAATATCAAAAAAATCCTACAAGAAAGAATCCCGAAGTGGTTCTGACTCATGCAAGACCTCATTACTATACACGCCTCGCCCATATTTAATCTAACAAAATTCAATCCTTTTAGCTGCCCCAAATGGACTCCCGACAAAAAAGGATGGATAATTACCTCCAAAGGAGAAATCGCAAAAATTTTTAACCAAACTACTAATACCCTAAAGGCCAAGCACTACATTATGTCAAATGATAGGCTGTGAAATAAAAACAAAAAAATTAAAAACCTCCGATGCTACTTCCTGATAGACAAACAATTTATAAACAATCTACAAAAAGACTATAAACGACAAATACATGCAGACATTGATGATATAATGCATGTACTTAGGGTTCCAAACCAGTTTTAAATTTCAAACCCGTGACCCGTTGGGTCAAGACTTGCAACCAACCGGATATCCGAATCAAATCGGATAACCCGTCCAAATTCGGATAACCCAGATTATTACAGATAATCAGGTACCCGGGTCACCTGAATTTGGTCGGGTATCCAGATACCTGACTAGATTCGGGTGACCTGGGTACCTGATTATCTATATTTAAATCAGATAATCCATCTGATTACTAATTAAAAAAAGGTGTTTGCTTATACGTACGTATCAGTTTTCAATGCAAATAAAAAAAGTCAGTTAAAAAATTTGAATTTTGTTAATTCTAAGACACGAGAAATGAAGTATGCAAATTAATGAAGTATGAAATTACTAAATAGAGACGCCAATAGCTATAAAGTACCGTATTCATAAATCAAATAATTTAAAAATACAAACTATATTATACAATAAAAATATTATGTGAGTATAAAACAAACCTCATTTAAACAACACAAAATATTCTTTAATCCTTTTCGCATTTAAAATATAATAATAAACCTATATTGATACCCAATTTAACTACAATATCTTTGATCACTAGGTTTCGATCTTTCTTTAACTATAAAAACATCTGCAATTGAGACGCTAATTCTTATCAATATCGCTTTATGTTTCACCTGATAAAATGAGAACGATTATAAGGTATAGTAGTATTAAATTAAGGAGTGACCAAATATTGAAAATAATTTAGTTGAAAAGGTATAAAAAAATGGCAAAATTTTAACACAGTTTTTACACATAATAATATAATCATTTATTATTGGCCGTAATTTGTAATTGGCAATGAAATGTTGACCCTTACATAATATATTATTATTCAGTCTAAAATTTCAACTTATTAACTATCTTTGCTAAAAATAGTTACGATTGATCTTGTCCTTATTGCATCTGATAGTTCAATTTTAAACATATGCGTCTATTCATCCAGTTTGAAAATTGAAAAGTGTTGCATATTACGTTTGAGAAATATCATTTGCTCGACCATCTCCAGATTAATTCAATTACGTAAAGCTGTAATGTGTAATCCTGCGTCTAAAAATAATCGTTCTGAGAGACCGATGTTGCTGGTACTAACAAGTACTTTCGAGCTAAATTTGATAATATAGGATATATTCCGGATCTATCTTTCCACCATACTAATAGGTTACAGCCTATTTTCTCAATTGGTTCACGGAGATAACGATCGACTTCACCTTCATCAAGAATTTCATCATCTGGTTCTTCATTGGAATATAAAGCCGCAATCAAGTCATTATTTGTTGCAGGTTCAAAAGTTGACATGCTAGACGACTTATCAAGCTCAACTGAAGGTCAGTAATAGTTTCTTTCGTCACAAAGAATTTGCACTCTATTGATTGTGGTTGTCTTCATTGTTCCATTACCAAGAAACTTCAAATTTTTAATTCGCGGGTCCAAGAATGACGCCACAAGTCCAATTTCCTCAGGAACTTCCCAATATTCTTGAAGAAACAAATAACTTGCAGCCTTAACTAAATCATATAGTTCTTCAGTAGTAACGGGAGGCTCTATTAACCGACGGCCTTTAAACCGTGAATTATTATATAAAAATTCCTTTTTTTTATTTTTGCCGTTATCCTGATTTTTACTCGTCCTTGTGATGCTTTTAACGGTTGCTGAAGTTGTTCTGAAGCTACTAATATATCAAATTCATTTTCTATATCTGGTTCATTAGAATTTTTATTCGTAATTGATTGGCTTTGGCTAAAAAAAAAAAATAAAAAATAAAAAATCGGATTTGATTTGGCGCAGCAAATATCTGTTAATATAAAAAAATTTTTAACATGCCCGACGGGTCCAAATAATAATTCAGCGTAATCGTCTTCAGTTTCATACAAAGGTGCAAACTCTTTAATTAGTAATTTCATTGTCGGATAAATGAGATTAAGAGTAGGATAGCTCGAACCAGAAAATATTTTAGTGGTATCATAAAATGATTTTAATAGTTGTATAAGACTATTTAACAATTGCCATTCATGTTCAGTCAGAGTAATTAATTTCAGGTATTCGCCATCAAGTCTATCGCATCGTTCTGATTCTGAGGGCAACATTAAAACAAGATAATCGATTGCTTTTCTTAACTCTCTAAGTCAAATCCAGGACAAATACGAAGAGTTCCACCTCGTCGGTATGTCATCAATTGTTTGGTAGATTTTTGAATATCTACATCTTTCTTGTGCATTTGCAAGTCATTCAGATTGCTTAGGACTTTGAGAAAAAAAAAAGAATTAAATTCTTTGCTCTTTTAATTAATCGTATTACTGGTTTGAGACCTTTTAGTACACTTAATTGAAGCGTGTGAGCTGAACAAGATAATCGTGCAATATCATCCATTAAACCAATTGCCTTTTTAATATTAGCTCCATTGTCAGTCGTAATACAAAAAACTCGTCCTGTAAGTCCCCAATTTGTAATAACTTGACTAAGAGATTCTTCGATCGCCTCAGCTGTATGTGGTGATGGAAGTAGTTTGATTGCCAATAAAGCCTCTTTTAACTCAAAGTTTGAATCAATCCACATTGCTGTTACCCAAATATACCTCTGATTTGTTCTTGAACTCCACATATCCGTTGTTAAATTGATAAATCCGCCATCAATATTCATCATACTGAATAATTGATCACAACTCCAATCGTAAGCTTTATCGATCATTTTTTTTTACTATTGGTTCACAAGGAATATGAAACCCTGCCTCCATATAATTTAAAAGTCGACGAAAAGCTTGATTACATAAAATATGAAGAGGTTGGCAATCCTCAATAATAAATTCGACTAATAGTTGTGCTATTTTTTCTTGTCTTCGTTTATTAATAACATGCATGGCTTTGGTAATCGGACCATCAGTAGTTGTTCCTTCAGGATAGTCTTTATCGATTCGATGCTTAGACCAAAGATGACCAAGCATGTTTCCTGTTGAAGAATCATGTGCATACTTAACATCTATATTCTTCTTTTTACATATTTGACAAACATCAAAATCGCCTTTCTCCATTGTTTCAGTTTCAAAATAATCCCACGCAATACTACGATTATCACATTTTTTTCACTTTTTTGTATTACATGTAAGCGATTCATCAGACCTGGGCGATTTATCAGACCTGGGCGATTCATCAGACCTGGGCAATTCATCAGACCTGGGCGATTCATCAGACCTGGGCGGTTTCCCAGACGCAAAATATGTATCTTCTTCATCTATATAGGAGGGTGCCGAAGAGCTCATTCGAATAGATATTTCTATAATTATTTTTATCCTATTATTAGTTGCTTTTTTTATATGTACTACATTCTTGAATGGTTTACCTGTTAAATAGTGATTACGGTATACAGGATGTTCCTTCTTTTGAACTAATAGCTATTTAATTTGGCAAAAGTATGGGTAGCCCTTTTTTTGTTTATAATAATACTTGGAATAATCGTTAATAGTGGTAAGTGAAAACATTGATAAGGTAAAAAAAAATTCTTAAACCGTCTGTTCAAAGTTCTATAAACTTCTCTTATAGTAAAATAGAAATATTTATTGTAATTTTTTGTAAAAAAAAAAGTAAGGGGTTTTTACAAAACTTTTATCACGACAAGAAAATACGTGACAGTTTTTTTTTCTTGAACTCTTTAAATTACATCTCTGTATTTAAACTTTATTTCTAAACCGGTTGGTAATATAATCAGTTGATTGATCATCTATTTGCCAACCGGGTTACCCGCTTGCTATCGGGTGACCCACTAAAAATCTGGTGACCCGCCCCTTATTTTAAACCGGTTTGTCAAAAAAAAGACCTAGTTGGTAAATTTTACGGGTCGGGTGATCGGGTACATGGGTATCCAGTTTATAGTTTGAATCCCTACGTGTACTACATCATCTACTACCTTCAACCAAACCCATGACAACAGAAAGATTACTACCTAGACCCCTCTCAGCTTTCGACAATCCATCCATAGAGAAATGAGAGTCCCTTGTGTCTTCCAACTTCAAGAAAAAAATAATTTCACTAGACATGGCAATCAATAAGAATAATAGCAAAGCCACCGACAAAATAGTAGCCTCTTGTACACTCAAGCACTGTGGATCAACAATCAACATTTTTAACAAATACTGGCCATCCAAGACAAATTCGCTACTAACCCTGCTCACTTTCGTAGCCACCACACTAGAACACAGCCAAACTAAAAATTACTACTAATAATTTACCTTTCAAGAAACTCGTAGAGCATATACTAAACATACATAAAATTTCACATCTAGAACTCGATCGCTCATATTTTTCACACCTATAGCGAACCTTAATATCAATGCTCAAAGAAAGAGAACTAGAAATACTACTCGATCCAGACCTAAAAATTTTTAACCTGCTCCCTTCCTATCCACTTGATATCATCCCTCAAAACTTATTATACAACCGATTCACAACCCTAATTAACAACGTACTAACAATCTATCTGATCAAAACTCTATTGATATACATCCACCAAATAACGAATAACATCCTCTGGCATAACCAACAAAGAATCTGACTTTGGGATTCCCATCTTAAGGACATTGACTAGAACATAACTCTTGAAACATTAATCTTTAACGACAAACCTAAAGCACTTTATACCATCACCAAAATTTGCATAGGGATTACTATCGATTTTTATCGGTTATTGGATAGTAATCGATTTAAATCCCCCTGACGATGATTATCGATTAAGATAATAATCGGTAATAATCGATAGATATCAGATTTAAAAAATCACAATTAGTATCGTTTAATAACGAATATCGTTTAATAACGAATAATGATTCTAATCGATTTTTTCTAATTGTACCAATATCAATACTATTATACTCTATACTTATTACTCATAATTAGTAAATTGATATTAATATCAAAATATTACTTTTTATAATGCAGACAAATGCAATTTAAATTTTATTTAATTAAAAAGAAATACATATTGCTAAATTACATACAACGAATATGACTAATTAAAACTAAACTAATCAGCATAATTATTAACCCCAAACAAATCATCCAATTCTTCCTGCGAAAGACCCTGAGAAGAAGTTCTAGATACCCTATATTCCCTAGATTCTGATTCAGGAGTATTTTGCCGTGAATCAGAGGGGTGCCGAACCTCTGATTCATCGTTCATAATCGTTTCAGACGAATTATACGACGGACCACTATTATTAAAATCATTCTATATTTATTAAATCGTTAGTTTGTTTAAAATATTGTACAATAAAAGAAGTAAAGAAAATGGCAAATATATACAAGATACTTCTCTATACGAATTTTCATATTTTTCTCATCGCATGTAATACTCTTGGATTTTGGATTTAAGAATATGTCGCATACCGCTAGTGCAAAAGCGCAGTGTTCACTTGTTAGGGTAGGAACTGCAACTTCCGAAAATGCAGCCCTTGCTATTGCAGAGATCCAAAACACATTTTCACTGTTTGTTTCAAACAATAAACGATGACACTCGTTATTTTTGGACTTTCCATTTTACAATTATGGGGGCCTTGGCGCTGCTTTTCAAAGAGGGCAACCGTTCTAAGCCAAAAACTTTTCACATTGCCAACCTAACGCTCTGCAATGCTGCACCTCGATAATTCTTCATTTTTGCGAGAAACTATTATCACAAATTTATTAAGTTAAAATAATTAAAATAGCAATTAATAATATCATAATGAAAAGATACAAATAAAATAACAATCTTAAAAAAAAAATATTATTGATTAATAACGTACCGCACTACATCCATCACCAAAATTTGCACAGTGATTACTATCAATTTTTATCATTATTGGATAGTAATCGATTTAAATCCTCCCTGACAAGAACTATCGATTAAGATAGTAATCTATAATAATCGGTAATAATCGATAGATATCAGATTAAAAATCAGGAATAACAATACTATTATACTGTATACTTATTTTTAAACATTTTACAGATTTTTGCATGTTTTCGCATATTTTCACAAGGTTTCACAATTTAATATAAAATTTTATATTTTTATTTATTATTATTATTATATATTATATTTAACTAAAAATATATTTTAATCAATATTATATATTTTATTATATATTATTATACATTTTGTACGAAAAAATGAAAAAAATAACAAAAAAAATAAAAACAAAAATCTAAACTCAAAAAAATAATGAAAAAACAAACCGAAAAAAATAGTAATATTTTGAACCCTTTCGCACTTCATCACATAATGCTAGCTCTATATACTTATTTTTCTCACCTGTAGTTAGCTATTATTTCTTTTCTTCTTTGTTTTAACTATAATATTCGCTTATATTTGCTAATATTCGTTTATATTCACTACTTCCTAAAATAAAAAAAATGCCAAAAAAAATAAAACCAAAAAAAACGAAAATGAAAAAATAGTAATATTTTAAACTACTTTCACATTTCGTCGTATAATACTAGCTCTATACACTTATTTTTCTTACCCTGTAGTTAGCTATTATTTCTCTTCTTCTGTTTAACTATCATATTCGTTTATATTCGCTCATATTCGCAACTTCCTAAAAAGTGCTATAAAAAAAAAACAAACAAAAAGCAAAAAACGAAACTGAAAAAA
>QKWP01000036.1:61233-72780 GCA_003550325.1 Gigaspora rosea
AGGAAAAAAGTTAATGTCAAACGTAATGAAAGAAAAAAAAATTGAAAGATACTTATCTCATTGTAAGCAGGGAAAAAAAAATAAAAAAAATAAAACGTAATGATGAAAAACGTACCGATTGAAAAAAAATTTGAATGATGAAAACGTTTTTTGATCATTATACTTGTAATAACAATATTCTGAGATTTATCGCGTGGCTGAGTTTTTTTGTATATTGCTGAATGAGAAAACCTGAGTAACATCGGGCTTTCAATTATATTTCGTAACGGACATAATTGATTTAATTTATTAGATAATAAATTGAATCGATTATGTCTGTTACAAAAAATAATTGAAAGCCCGATGCCGCTCGGGTTTTTCTTTGGTGTACATGTTAGGTTACGCATTATAGTAATATGACGCTAGTTGAGTTTTTTGTATATTGCATAATTTCGCTGAATAAGAAAACCTGAGCGGCATCGGGCTTTCAATTATATTTCGTAACGGACATAATTGATTTAATTTATTAGGTAATAAATTGAATCGATTATGTCCGTTACAAAAGATAATTGAAAGCCCGATGCTGCTCGGGTTTTTCTTTGGTGCACATGTTAGGTCACGCATTAATATGACGCTAGTTGTTTACTAGCGTATGAAATTGTTTTGAAAAATAAAGTTTCTTTGGCGCACATGTTGGGTCACGCATTAATATGATGCTAGTTGTTTACTAGCGTATGAAATTGTTTTGAAAAATAAATATTAAATTGATTTAAATCGATATAAATAGATATAAATTGATACAAACAGATACAAAGCAAATTCTCTGAATATTATCCTTTAGACATTCTTACAGACTTTCTTTATAATTGATAATCACTTTAATTCAATATTCTTTTTTTTCTTTTTATCATTTGTTGTTCACTCTTCTCTTTTAAATCTGAGGAACAGAGTTCAGTCTAGGTTCCGGTGTCCTAGCGCCCTTTTATTTTCTCGTTTTATCTCTTTTTCCTTCGCTTGATTTCGCTTAATATCGCTTAATATCGCTTATTTTGGTTTCATCTTTCACCTTTCGATCTCTCGCTTTATTTCTTTTTCTATTCTCTCATTTGCTTTTTTCTTTATTTTTTTACATTTATTTTGCTTTCTTTTGCTTTCATATTTTCGTTCTCTTTTGTTTTTTTTCGTCTTTTAACCATTCTTATTTGCTTTTCCTCTCTTTCTCTTATTTGCTTTCTTTTCTCTATTTCTTCTATTTTCTTTTGCTTCCTTACTTTCTTTCTCTTCATTTTTTCTTTCTTTTTCTGTTTCTCTATTTTTTTTTTTCAAAATGCGTTAGCAATGTCCTTATTGTCCTCATGATTTTTCAAAATCTAGTTTATTATCTTAACACATTTCTCAAAGTCATCCCTATATTAATGACAAGACAAGACAAACTGATCCTGGCGAGCAAGTGAATGCTAGCATTTATAATCTTCCAGATTATAGTTCTAGTTACGATTCATATACAGATGAATTTTCTATAATATATGGGGTAAATTAGTAATAATTTGTTAATAAAGTTTTAAAACGATAATTAATGATTATACTTAAATAAGGACGAAGTTATGTCAGATTCTGAGTTAGATTCTGAGTTAGATTCTGAGTTAGATTCTTCTTTGCAAACAGAAAATAACTATTATGTAAATTCTATGACATATAAAGTTAGTTGCATTATAAATGCTATTATAAGTTATTAAACGTTATATAATAATTGCATGTTAGAACAAAGACATATCAGTATCACCTTATTCCGATATGGAAACAGAGCATCTTTTAGCAGATTCTGAGTCTTCTTTTATACCTATCGAAATTGATCCAGAAGACTACAAAGGTGCTTTACCTGATGATGCAATTCATGACCTTCTATATCCATACGAAGTTAATTGGCCCAACAATGCATATCGTGAATTTATGGAAATTATTAGTAAACATCAACGTCTAATTCGGTTGGTGATGCTTTTATAAAATTTTTCAATAAGCATTCAAATCTGGATGTTTCGCCTCTCCCTCCAACAACAAAGTTTGGAAAGGAATTTCTGGATAATTCAACAATCCCTCACATGACATTCAAAGAAATTCCTATTATAATGTTTCAAGCTGTTAATTATACGTTTTACTATCGATCATTAATAAAGACAATAAAGTCTTTATTAATGATCGATAGTATAAATCAGCAATTAGTTCTTAAATTTGTAAATAAAAGGAAGATAAGAAATAACGTAGAGTGCCGTATCTTTGAAGAGCAATATAATTGCCTCTGGTGGGAACGAGAAGAATCGTCATTACTTCCTGGTCAACGATTACTATCGATAATCCTTTATTCCGATACAACGGCCCTAGACTATATGGGGAAATCTTCCAGACACCCTATATTTTTATTCTTAGGTAACATTAGTGTTTGGAATCAGTTTTATTTTCATATTATAAAATCAGTTTTAATCAAATAAAATCAGTTTCAAACTCTAGGTAACATACCCAACTCCCAGCGAAACAAGCCAGAATCTAAAGCTTTAATCGGGTACCTACCTATCTTAAAAGCTAAAGATTCCACAACAAAAAATTCTAAAGAATTTCGAAAATTACAAAGAAAAGTCTTCCACAAATGCTTAAGAATTTTGCTCAAGCACATTGCTGATGGTCTGGAGCTTAATTTCGTCGTTCGTGGTAACTTAACAACATTTGTCCCACAAATTTCAATGTTACTGGCTGATTTGCTTGAGGCCAGTAAGATGGCTAACGTTTACCAGTCATCTGCATCAAGAAGTCCTTGTTATTCGTGTTTAGTATTGAGGGATGACTTGAATAATATTAACTTGACTAATATATTGTCAAAAACACCTACTTATATAAAAAAAGTAATAGAGGACGGTGAAAAACATTATTATTCAATTCATCCTGAACCAAATGCATTTTGGGACATAAGGTATAAATTAAAGTTAATTAGGTTTATTAGCATAAGTAAACTAATAAATGCATTATTATTATTATTATTATTATTATTTATAAGTAAATGCTTTTTTTTTTTAGCAACTTTAATATATACAAGGCTATCGTCCCTGATCGAATGCATACCTTAGATCTTGGTCTCTTTAAGTATATGCTCGACTATACTAAAGAACTTTTAAACAACCAGTGTGGAAGACAAGTGATGCAAATCTTTGAGCAGTGATTAACGCTGATCCCTAGGCATAAGGGGCTCAAAATATTGAAAAATATATCTGAAATAACACGCATGACAGCAGATAAATTAAGAAATTTATTGAAAGTAATAATTTTCGTGCTTGACAACCTATATAAAGATTATAGGAAGCCAGGAATTAGTAATGAACGGTTATGCCGCGTACATTACAAATTTTTTCAGATATATATTGCATCATGTGAAGAATCGTTTAGTGACGATTCTTTAAATCAATTACAGGTATAAAACAAATAAGATTTTTGCTAACAAAATTACCCTTCGGGACTATGTAATTCATTGTTCCGAAGGGTGATTTTGTTAGCAAAAATCCCAAATACATAGCTTTTTACAAATGTTCAAATATTAACGATTAATTTACAGGAATTAATCGTGGATTGGGCCCAAGAATTCGTTAAAATATTTTTTAAATATTCAAAAAGTGGGCTACAATTGCCAAAGCTTCATTCTTGGTGCTATCACGTAGTACCTGCAATTAGAAAATATGGGTCAATAAATAGTATGACCACTGAAACTTATGAAACACTTCATAAGGAATATGTGAAAATACCTTATCAAATGTCGAACAAGAAAGACTATATGAAACAAATATTGAATGCAGTACGTTTTAAATATAGTAAATCAGCATTGGCATTGGACATACGTCCAATGCCAACGTTGCTTAGTAGATAATNAAATATTGAATGCAGTACGTTTTAAATATAGTAAATCAGCATTGGCATTGGACATACGTCCAATGCCAACGTTGCTTAGTAGATAATCCCTAAGTATCGCTAATAATCGATTATTATTAGATTAAATAGAAAAAACTCACCGAAAAAGAAGTCCCTAAAAAATATCGCCAAATGAAAGGGTTTAGAAAACTTCTATGCGCTTTAATGTTAAGGTCAGAAGAACTGGAAGATTTCCTTCAGAAAAATAGAAATAATTTGGACCCATTACAAGCTGAAGGCTTTCAAAATCTACTAACTGGCCTTGATAATTTTTCGAAGTGGAATCAACTGTGTCCCTTGACGAAGATAATCGTATAGAAATATTTTCTTCTGTATCTTTAGAAAGTACTGATATAATTTGTGCTACATCAAATTTTCATGGAAAACCAATGTTTTCTAATGTTACAGTAAGTGCACCTGATAATCAAGGAAATGAATTAAATTGGTATGGCTTAGTAAGTATCAGTTTCATTTTATTTGATTTACACATATTCTAACGCTTTTTAACAATAAATAATGATAATAATGGCTATAAGTGCCAAAGTTAGAAAATATTCTCTAATTTCGTGAGTAATATATACTAATGCATATAATAAATATCATTTATAAAATTCTGTTGATACTCAAGTTTTACCAAGCGATAGACAAAGATCCGTTAGAACTCGCTCTTGTTCGTTGGTATGATGAAGTTGGTAAATTATGGAGATGTCCTAAATTGAAATTAATTAAACAATACAGTTGTATACCTGTAGATAGTATAGATAGAACTGTACATATAGTTGCAAAATTTGAAAAAACAAATGAATATTTGATGAACAGTTTTATGTTCTAAGATTTAACGCGTAAAAGTGTATCCAAATTAAAGTATAATGCTAATTATCGATTAATAACGTAGTGATCGATATATAGCGATTTTGATTAGTTCGATGATAATCGATAATTTGATCTATATCGATTACTTACCTATTTTCGTTATTAATCGATTTTTGATATATATCGATTTATAACAAGTTAATCAATGTATAACGTTTAATTTTAATCGATATAAATTGATTATGCGTTATAAATCGATATAAATCTACGTATAATATTTCGTGATGATTAATCCTGCCCTATCCAATATCAAGAACTTCAAGATTAAATTACTAGCTAAAGAACTTCCCACTCACCTTCTTACATCTCTATAACTCTAAGAAATACCCGAACCATTTCTGCCTTAGATGTTACTCAACTTCGGAACACTACTTCCTCTTACTAACCTGTATTTCGAATCACTTTAATTTCAAAACAGAGCTCAGAAGACTTTTGCTAAAAATAGCTGAAAAAAAGAAACTTCCTTTAGAAAATCCAGAAGCATTTATCTCCAACTACACAGACCTACATATCAACAAAAAAGTTCCGATTGGCATCATTACTGGTCGCACTTTAGCTCCTTTTGCTACTCCACACCAAAAGAAGAAACTATCTCTACTCCTATATCATCAAATCGCCGAACTAATATACAAAGAAATATGGATACCCTCCAGAATGTCTCGACACTCGAAGGCTGTTCCTCTTTCCTCTCCCTTAACTTTACCAATTATGATGAAAATACCTCCACCTACACCTTTCTACATTAAACAAAAAATAGACAAATTTATATATAGTAATAACCCTTCTCCTAACAAAATACTCAAAAACTAGAGGTCTACGGCCATTCTAGTAAAGAATTAGGTCGAGAGTAAACCTTAGCTCTTACCTCTACTTCTCCATAGATTAGTAATTCATACATGTAATTAAATATTAAATATGTATAATTTACAAAATCTAAATAAAGAACTAGAGGATAGACCTCTCTTTTTTTTAAAAAAAAAAAAAAGAAGTAAATCAATTTTTAGTTAATCGCAAATAGTTGCTACATAGTAAAGTCTAAATTTTACTAAGCCAATTGAATAATTATCAATTAAGTAAACTTGTTTAAAAGACCAAATTATGCATACCCTGAAATTTTTACTAAAATTAAAGAATTTTTTATTATTTAAGGGTAGGGTGAACGTAAATCATTTTTCATATGATCTACGTAGTATATTAGATTTTTATATAGTAATAAAAAAATGCTTCTGATAAATTTTTTTAAAGTATCAACCAAATTGTATAAAATTTATATAATAGGTAGTTTTAAATAGTTTGTTTATAATAATGTAGTTTCGCAATATCCATTGCTTTAAAAAAAATTAACTTTATATATAATTAAATTTTTGTAGGACGCTATATGATTTTTGAAGGTTGTACAAAAATTGATTGGTCAGATCATATGATGTTTACATGTAAATCATATGATATCATATAAAATGGTTACACAATGTTGATCTACAATCGATTTTATATAAATTGGAAATTTGTACACCCTACCCTTAATATTGAATATATTTTTTTAAAATTTTTAATTTTTTTGTTAAATGTAAAAATCAAAAATCATTTAATAAAACATTCTCTAATACTTATAAAAATTTTGTAGTAAGTATATTTTGACCTTTTGAATAAGTTTACTTAAGTAATTTTAATCAATTCACTTAGTAAAATTTAGACTTTACTATGTAGCAACTTTGTCAATTGTGGGATAGCTTATCACAGTGTTGTCACTTGGACGTTTTTTGGACATTTTGAACATTTTTTTAAATTAAAATTGCTTAAAATTTTATTATGATAATCTATTTTAATTTTTTTACCAATGAGTCCAGAACCTAAAAAAATATATAATTATATATTTTTTTAAATTACTTTATTGATTAGTTAAACATGGGACATAGGCTTGAACGATTTTGGACAATCTTGAATGTTGGACAAAAAACATAGTTGGACACGTCCAAGTGACAACACTGGCTTACTATATATGGGGGTCGTTTAAAGCAGAGTGCAATCACGTGATATGGCGCCAATCAACTTGTTTGTTTTGATCAAACCGGATCAACCTGACAAAGAAACAAAGAAGAAAAAAAGTGAAAAAACACAAAAATACAAGAAACGAGTGTCAAAACCTACCTTGGGGCATTAACAAAAAATGTCGGGAAGGCAATTTTACTATAATACTATTTCTAACCCTAACCGCCGCTAACCCTTACCCTAACTTTAATTAAAAAGTCAAAATCATATAACTGTACCCTGCTTTAAACGACCCCCATATATGTCCGAAACTAAGCTACTATCTAAAATAAGCTACCCACTGATTTTTTTTAAAAATTTTAAAAAATTTATTAGCAGTTGCTACATATAAAAGTCTAAAATTTACTAAGTAAACTTCAAAAAGTCGATTAAGTAAAGTTGTTTAGGGCATCAAAATACACTTATAATAAAATTTGGTATTATTTGAACAACATTTTATTAGTACATTTTTTAATTTTTTCAAAAACTTAATATTTTAAAAATAAGCTACTTTATGTAATTTTTTGGCCAAAAAAAGTAGCTTAATTTCAGACACATACAGTATTTTCAGATCAAAGACTTTTTGAGTTTTTTTTAAATATTATAAAATTTGATTGGTCAATAGTCCTATCACTAGGGGGTCAGAACCTATATAAACTCTAATTACATAATTTACTATACTTTTCTAAATAATAATAATCAATTTATATAGTATAATTTAGACTTTACTATGTAGCGACTATTGTCAATCATGAGGTAAATTATTTTTAGATTAAAGATGTTTTTAAGTTTTTTGACCAAAAAAAGGTAGCTTATTTTAAGTAGTAGTCTATTTTTAGATACATATGATAAAGTCTTTGTTATCATATTATTAAAATTGTCCAATAAAATTATTGAACAATTGGACATATGAAGACATTAATAAAAAAAAAACAAATCTTTTTTAAATATAAATTTTTTTTAACTTTAAGTTAAAATAACTTAACAACTACTTAACCAAATTTAATCAAAATTTTTTTATTTTAATTTTTTATAGTTATAGAATTAAAGCAAAAAAAATTTATTAAATTTAATTTAGTAGTTGTCAAGATATTTTAATTTAAAATTTTAAAAAAAGTTACTAAAATTGATTTGTCCATATGTTCAATTAATAATTTAAACATATATCTAATAATTTCACAATTTATTTGAACATTGTTCAATGCCAGAAGGTTCAAAAAATTATTTGAATATTTGGACTATATCCAAATATCCAAATATTCAATTGTTTAAATTTATTTGAATATTGTCCAATACCAACTTTGTTTCAAATAGGTTTAAACTAATATTTTCTATATTTTTGAATTTTTTACTTTTTTGCTTTGTTTTGCTTTATTGGGCTGATCTAGAATAATTAAAATTCCTTATTTGATTGGTTAATCATCACATGCTATTGTACAAATAGATGCACTTAGTCAAGAATGTTTAAGTCTATAGTACTTAAATATAGTATAATATTGTATCATATAATATATATAAATATATACTTAATAAAAAGTCTTTGTTTGAAAAAAGCCTATTTTGGGTTTCCAAAAATAAATTAAAATTTTTTATAAAGAAGAGCAAATAAAATTTATATAATTATATGGGTTTGAAAATTCCACGCACCTGCGCGGTTGTGCACCCGTGATCGACCAATCAAAACTGATCACGTGAACACGTGATTAATCGCTCATAACTGGCCAATCAACAACAATTGCAAATTTTATAAAAAAATTTTAAGAATTAAAGATTTTTTTATTAAAAAAAAAAGTGCCCCAACCCTAACCCGAACCTGAACCTTAACCCTACTCTAATCTTACTACGATGCAACAACCACGGCAAAACCACAAGCACCGACGACTTAAAGCAAAACAAACCCACCGAAAAACATGCAAGATATCACCGAAGAAACGTGCAAGACAACCAAAACATGCAAGATCACCACAGAAGAAACATACAAGATAGCTGAATAAATGTACAAGATTACCGCTGAAGAAACGTACAAGACTACCGCCAAAGAAACATACAAAACCACCGCCGAAAAACGTACAAGACCACCACCAAAGAAACGTGAAGACCACCACCGAAGAAACGTGAAAGACCACCATCGAAGAAACATGAAAGAAGACCATCGAAGAAATGTTCAAGAAGACCACCACCAAAGAAACGTGCAAGACCACTACCGAAAAAACGCGCAAGACCTTTAGAAGAAGGAAAAAAAACAAAAAAAAACAAAAACAAAAACGAAGAAACCCACCATATCCAACGTGACCGAAGAAAGACCACCACCGAAGAAACTACAAGACCAACCACCGAAGAAATATACAAGACCACCGAAGAAACGTACAAGACCACCACATGCAAGACCACCGAGCAAACGTGCAAGAAAAGAGAAGAAGAAAAAATGAGAGAGAAAAAAAATAATAAAATAAACAAACAAAAATGAAAGAAACCCACCGTATCTAGTGCAAGACCACCACTAAAGAAATGTGCAAGACCAACACCAAAGAAACGTGCAAGACCAACAGCGAAGAAACATACAAGACCAGCACCAAAAAAACGTGCAAGACAAGAGAAGAAAAAAGAAAAAATGTAAAAAAAAACAAACAAACAAAAACGAAAGAAACCCACCCGAAAAAGCGTGCAAGACCACCCACCAAGAAGAAAATCTAACGGAGCGACACCTGCAACGACACCAACGACGACACCAACAATTATACCAACGGCGACACCAACGACGACACCAGCGACAGTAGCTAAAAAAGAAAAGAAGAAAAAAAAATTAGTAAACGAAAACGTAAAAAAATCAAAACAAAAAAAAAAATAAATAATTATCTATCATAAATGATCTTATATTTATATACCGGTATACAGTGTTGTACACGGACATTGTCCCGCTGATTTTTCAGGGACGCGGACAGTCCGGGATGGGACGTCCGGGACATGTCCGCAATAATGTCCCAACATGATACATGTCCGCCGGGTAAAACCAATCAAATTGCGGAATTATACGAATTTTATTGGTAGATGATCACGTGTTGAGTCGCAAAATGTCCGGAACAAAAAAAATTCTGGGTGGACATGTCCCGGACGTCCCGTCCCGGACTGTCTGCCGTCCGTGTCCGTGTTCTATGACAACACTGCCGGTATAGGGGTGCATGATCACGTGGGTGCGTGGAAAAAGTTTTCTCTTAAAAAATTTAGGTCAAAAATAATTTTGAAAAAAAAATTTAATTTTGGGTCCCAAAATTCAAAATAATTTTGTTATTATATCAGATATATAGATATAATCTTATCTTAAAAAAAATATATATATCTCTCTCTCTCTTAATACATCATGCAGGCAAATTTGTCTGCAAAATCTAATTTAATGTAATTGATAAAAAGTGAGGTAAGAGAGGTCCCCCTAAAAGATATTTGGTTAGACTTTAATAATATTGTAGTAAAATACCAATTGTATAAATTACATTACTGATGATTAATACTAACTCGAATTTATACTTATCGCGCATTACTGCGCCACACATTACATCAATCGAACCTAAAAAATAATCATAAATTATTTAAATAAAGTTTAGTGCCTTTTTTTTAAATCTTATTATTCTCACGCTATTGTTTTACAAAAGGGATGTTTGCTTTAAGTTTTTTAAAAGCGATTCTGGGATTATTTATTTATTAATTGTAGTAATCAATTTTAAAAAAAGCCATATGTACATTTATAAATGAAAAAAATTCGTGCAAAGTCAAATTTGGTACAAAAATGCAATGTTGTACTTTGTTGCAATATATTTCGATTTTGTCACTTAAATATTTTAACTTTTAAAAACTTTATTAATATTATCTCTATGAGTTCTTGATCAAATTTAATAAATTTTTTTTATTTGAATTATATGGATTCATAGAATTAAAATAAAAAAATTTTCATCAAATTTGGTCAAGAACTCGTGGAGATATCTTTGATAAAAGTTCCTATAAACAATTTTAGCGCAGCTTCTTTGTTTTTGCTTTTTCAAAATGACCCACTGTTCGGCGATGATTTACAAGAAATTTTACTATACTAACTAAAAAAATTTTATAACAAGACTTGTAGCGCATAACATGGACTAATAGAATCTCAAATTTCATGAAAAAAATATTAAAAACTTGTAAAGATATTAACGTTTTTGTAAATTTTGACACATAGGTTTTCGCAAGTTTTCCTCTAATCTTCAAATGATTCCAGAAGCACTTTCTCAAAATGAAACCTCCAAAAGTGAATTAGTAAGTTGATAGAATAGGTATTCGAGAGCTTTCAGTTAAAATTTCATTATAAACAGATTAATATTGACGAAGTTATGTTGATTTTTATTTAGAATTTCTAAAATTTTCAATTTTGATAAAAACAAAAAAATCACCATCACAGGCTAGATTTTTACAAGTTCAAATGAAACAAGTTACTGCGCACTAATATAATCAATAGAGAATATGCTAAAATTCCATAATAGCTTTTTTTCATTTGGCGCAGCTTTTTTATAATATACTTTTTGGAAATAGAAGAATCTTTCATCAAAGATATCTCTACAAGTTCTTGACCAAATTTGATAAAAATTTTTTATTTGAATTTTATGAATCCATAGAATTCAAATAAAAAAATTTTCTTTGAATTTGATCAAGTGGTTGCAAAGATATCTTTGATCAAAGTTTTAGAGAATTTCAAAA
>QKWP01000036.1:78827-108727 GCA_003550325.1 Gigaspora rosea
ATTCTTTATCTCACGTACTTCTTAAATAAAATAGGTATCAGGTATGGATCGACATTAACATACATTAGCCAATTATATGAGCTGATATTCATGTGAAATATGTATAACGGGTACCCGCAGTACTACCCTCACCCTACCCATCTGTATAAGGGCCCATGTCTCAAGCCCTTACCCTTACCCTAGGACTTGGAATTCAATACCCTAAATACCCTAGCCCGGCCCTTTGTGGTCCTACCCACGGGTACTCATGGGTAGCCTAGGCCCGTGCGGAGGCCTAGGTTTAGGTCACAGATAGTCAAGAATGTCTGAGTCTCTTGTACTTAATATAGTATAATATTGTATTACATAATGTATACAAACATATACTTAATAATAAAGTTTTCAAGGTACAACCTCATCTTAAAAAAAAAAAATAGTAAATAAAAAAAAAGATAAAATATAGCCAAAAACTGTATAACTCTATTCAAAATTGAAAAAAATAACTATTATAATACTAAAAAAAACTTTTACTAAAATATATAAAAGATTATCAATATTTGTATAAAAAGAAAAACCATAATGGCACCTAATGCTGAGTAGATTAACCCTTTCAGACCAACTAGATTGGAAGTCTGGGACGTATTAGGGAAGGACCAGTAGGAAGGTAATGGTGAGTACCAGGGTTGGAGCAAATCTTACAAGGGCAAAAGTAGGTAATAGTAGCGGTTGTAAAGTATTTTCTAACCGCAAGTGTAAGCCTTAGTGAATACGTAAGTTACCAAAGTGTAGATAGCATGGCGGACATTTGTTTTAATTGGTCGAAAAATGTAAACAAGTAAACAACATGCATAATGTAGATTATTATATAAATTTAGATTTATATTGATCTACCTGTAATTGCCCATGATAATTAACCAATTAAATTATCAATAATTACATACAAGAAATTTATTACATAAGGTTGTGTAAAGCGAAATAAATATAATATTTATTATTAAATACCCAACTCATTAAAGAGTTAATACATGAATAAATTACTAGGTTATCAGAAGCTGATAGATGTCCGAAGCAATAATCTATATATATATACATGTGTAACATTTCTGATCTACAATGTTTTTTTGTTATGATATGCAGAGATATATTGTGTTACCTAATCTAACAGTTTGATTGGTTATCTTTAACGACATTGCATGAAATGGTGTAGAAGTAAAAACGTCCTCGCTACGCTTCAGACAATTATATAGCACAGTCTATACAATCTTAGCGCTGTATTACAATGAAGAATGTAACTACGTAACTATATATTTATTATGGATACAACATGATTTTTAGCCTATATAATTAATGTATATACTATCAACCTACTACTTAATCCAACCTGAAGTTACTAATATTATACTCTAACTTTATAATATTTAGAATACATAAAATAAATAAAATAAGAGCATTAGTATAAGCTTTTTATTATAATAACATATTAAACAGTATAACAAAGTTCTTTGAGTTTAGGTCTTAACATCTACATTAGGATGCGACAATTATTTAATAACATTATCAGCATCTAATCCAGATACAATCTTTGGTTGCGATTTTTTGCAAATTTCTACTGCAAGTTTTAAATTAAATTCATGTTTATCAAAGGGTTTTTGACCAGTCAACATTTTTACTATAATTATACCAAACCTATAAATTAGAGGTCTAACTCGATGAATACTATTCACTGAATATTCACTAGATATTCGAATATTCGAATATATAATTTTTCACTGAATGAATATTCGAATATTTAAAATTTCACTGAATATCTGAATATATTCATTGAATATTCATTGAATATATATATATATATATATAATTTTATAATTTTATTTTATTTTTTAATAATTTATTTGCAATTTTATTGGTTAATTTAAGTGAGATATTATATAATTTTTTAAAATTGAAATATTTTAATATTCAATGAATATTCAGTGAATATTCATTGAATATTTTCAAAATTTTTGAACAATATTCGAATAAAAAAATATTGAACAAATAAATATTCGAATACTTATTTTTTGACCAAGTCAGACCTCTACCATAAATATCAGCTTAAGTGTAAACGGTTTATCACCTAATAAAACTTCAGGAACAACATAGGACATGACCATAGATTTTGCTAGCTGAAACTTTCTCATCTACTTTTCTAGATAATCCCAAATCTGTGATAGAATCGTGTATTTTCATTAGTGCGCTGATCTTGCAAAATGTTACAACTATGAAAATCTGCATGCATGTATCTTGAATTATCATGATATAACTTATACATAGTATTTTTAAGTATTTTAATTTAGTTTGTTATATAAGACTAATAAAATTTTTCTTAAATATTTATAAAAACTTCCATTATCAGCATACTAAAAGACTATCAAGTAATCTTTTGTTTCTGCATTTTGGATTATTCTATATATTGCGAGCTCAGTATAATGTAATTTATATTCCATAACAATGAATTAGTTCAATAAACTATTGGAATAATTATCAAAGCAATAAATTAACTTAATTCTTTTAAAAAATCATTGTTTTTCTTTGAACTGGTCAATGTCTTGAGTGTAATAATGCTGGATGGTTCATGTGCTTTTTGTTTTCATCGTCATCAACTTTTCATATGCCATTCAACCAAGTTGCTGAATATATAGATCCAAATCTGTCTTTACCGATTTCTTTAACATTAGATAATTTATTTAATAAAAATTTTTTTTTTAAATATTTATGAAGATTTCTATTATCAGCATACTAAAAGACTAAAAGTAATCTTTTGTTTCAGCATTTTGAATTATTCTATATATTGTGAGCTCAGTATAATGTAAGTTATATTTCATAACAATGAATTAGTTCAATAAACTATTAGAAAAATTATCAAAGCAATAAATTAACTTACTTCTTTTAAAAAATCAATGTTTTTCTTCGAACTGGTCAATGTCTTGAATGCAATAGTGCTAGATGGTTCATGTGCTCTCTGTTTTCATTATCGCTGTCACTACTGTTATCATCATCAACTTTTCGTATGTCATTCAACCAAGTTGCTAAATATACAGATCCAAATTCACCTTTACCGATTTCTTTAATATCAGATAATTTATTACACTGGGACTGCTTTTTTTTACTATGTAAAAATTTGAAAAAGTTCAGTTTTCAAAAAGTTATATATGGCTTATCTGAACTTTATAATAAAATTTGCAAATGTTCTAGAAGATTATGTTCAGTTTAGAGAGAGTTAATAGTGTTCAGTTTAGAGAAATTCGGATTAGAAAGAGGCAACTGTATATTTATATATAGATTATATAGAAATATTATTATATTTTTTATAATTATTTTAAATATTTAAATATTTAAAATAATTTTAAACAACTTCTGCAATTTTTTAAACAAGTATGAAAACATCTATAAATAATGTTATATACTTTTACATAGTAGCTCTTGACTTTCTCCCTCTCTAGACTATATAAAAAATTTTTCAAAATCTATATATTTATATATAAAATTTTACAAAAACTTGAATACCTTGTAACATAGTAATCCAATTTGGATGATTTTGGTACTATTCAATTTCTCTTAGTGAAAGAATTCAATGGTACTATAATCATATTATTTGGATTATTAGATCACAAAATATTCACAAAAACTATTAGTTATATAATAAGAAAAGATATAACCAATAGTATTTTGCTAATAACTCCTGATTCAGTAATCCAAATAAAATAATTTTTGGTACCATTTGACTCCTCTTACTTAGACAAATCAAATGGTACCAAAAACATTTAATTTGGACTACTTGATTAAAATTTAGGCCAATTTTTATAAAAAAAATTACATTATATTTTTTTAACCCCTTTTACTTATCAGAAAAATGTTATATTTTGTCTGACCTCTCTTTCTTTTTGTATAATACTAGCATATAATCCGTCACGTTGCTCTGGGCTTACTATATATTTCTAAATAAGCTATCCTTATTGGTAAAAGTTATACAAAAAAATATAAAGATAGTCTATTTTTAGATTATTAAATTTTTCAAAAAATTGTAAAGTATACTAATAATAAGTTGTTCAAATAGTACTAATAAATATATTTTGATAATCTTAAACAACTTTACTTAATTATAACTTTAAAATTATTTAGTAAAATTTAAATTTAAATCTGAAATAAAATCAAATAAATTTGGTTTGGGTTTGAATTAAAAATTTTGTATTTAAATTTATAAATTTTTTAAATCAAATTAAATTTTAAATATTTGATTAAATCAAATTAAATTAAATTGTGAACCCTAATTGATTTATTTAAACTAAATAAATAGTAAGAGCAATATAAACTTAGCTTGGGTTTATTTGAACCTGAAATGTAATTAAATAAACCTGGCCTAGATTTGTTTGAATTCAAAAATAGAGGTTTTTTTTGGACTCATTTTTTATTCTGCTCTTTATATATTAATTTATAAAAAATAAAGTTTTTTAATACTATATTAGAGTTCTTTTTTAGAAATATAATACCAAAAAACTTTTATTTTTTGTAGATTAATGATATATAGAGGTGCAGAATAAAAAATAGGGTTCTATAAAAAGAACCTATTTTAATATGGTACAAATAGTTTAGTCACATCAAATTTTATAGTAGTGCTGAAAATTTTGTTGATTATTTACTTATAAAATTGAATTTAATTGGTTAAAATTTTTATATATTATTTAATTTTTTTATCTATTGTGCTAAAAATTTTAAAAATTATAATTTTAAAATTATATCTTCTCAAAAATAACACAAAATTTTTAAAAATAAAATACATAGTTTGATAAACTTTGTCAAAAGCTATTAAATTATATATATTTTTTATTTTGCTACTTTAAAATTTTTTATTAAAAGATACAATTTATTAATTGATTTGATGTCTTTAGACTGTTCACACTATATAATATTAAAAAAGTATATCTTTTTTGTAGATTAATGACATACTATATAGAGGTATAGAATAAAACTAAAACTAAATTAATAAATCACTATTTTGTAGCAGTACTAAAAAATTTATTTTATTTTATTTTTGTTTTTTGTTTTTAAATCTAATCTTGGTTTAAATAAATCTAAACTTGGTTCAAATAAATCTAATCTTTGTTTGAATAAACCAATTTTTGAATCAAACAAACCTAATATTAGTTTAAATAAATCTGATCTTGGTTTAAATAAACTTGATTTTTTTTAATTTAAATAACCCAATTTTGGTTCAAATAAACCCAATTTTAGTATAAATAACACTAATATTGGTTCAAATAAACCCATTTTGGACTCAATTTTGGTTTAAAAAACTATTTTTGTTTATTTAAACACAGTTTTGATTAAAATAGTACAGTCGGACCTCTATAAATGCAACCTCCATAAATGCAATACCTCTCTAAATGCACATTTTTTTCTATTCCATAAGATGTTATTAGTGCTAAATGCACGTTCTATATTCTGTAAAGGCACGTTCTCTTAAATAATATTTTATAATATACTAACCTCCCTAAATGCACATAGCCAATCAAGTTTTAGTATTTAAGATAGGTTATACAGTTTCGGTAGAAGTTACACAAACTTGACGATCAAATTTTTAAAGCTGCAATTTAATTGGCTCACTTTAAATGCAAACCTCTCTAAATGCACGTTGTAGGCTTGTCCCTACAAGTTGCATTTATGGAGAGTTGACTGTATTTGTTTATTTGAACCCGATTTTGGTTCAAATTTTGGATAAACTTAGATGCAAACAAAAAAGTTGCCAAAATAGGATTTGTATAACATTACACAACATTAATTTCGTGTACCTAAAAATTATTTTTGTAAAAACAATACAATGCGTCTTTGTGTAACATAAGTGCATAAAGCAGCCAATCAGATTTTATTTTTGTCTTTATATGTTTGTTTAGCCAATTAGATTTAATTTTTATCTACACTATTCTATTTTATATAAGGGGAGTGACAAAAATCAGGTGATTTTTTAGGGGGGGGTAAAAAAAAGTGAAATTATATATAAGGAACCTGACTATATATATATTAAAGAAGAGGGTGGGTAGACCTCTGATAAAAAATAATCAGGTGATTAATGACATGGCCCTAATAGATTATTTATGAATGCCCTCTATATTTGGGAAATTATAGGCATCTCTCACAGGATATATATAAGCTATATATCTCCCACAACCAAATTCGTTTAAGGTAGGGTTAGGGTTTGTGTAAGGGTTAGTGTTAGTGATGTATATAGTAAAATTTTTTTGTTAGGCTCGAAAGGTAGTTTCTTATATAAATGTTCAAGAAATAAACGATTTTTGAAAAGGCGAACGTTTGTTTTGAAATTTGCCTGATCGTGTTATGTTACACCAAGAGCGATTAACTATTCGCTAATTTGGCATCGATCATCACGTGGAATAATTTTTATTGGCCAATTTCGCGGGAGATACATCTCCCACAGGAGATACCTAGAAACACCCTATTTTAAAATACAAAAAGTTTTTTAATTTTTTAAATTAAATTTTATTTGAAATTATTTTTTGAGCAAGAAAAAGCTCACAAATTTACAACATATTTAGAATTTAGAATTTTTTGAATATTTTTAGAAAGATCAAAAAGAATTTACAACTTCAATAAGAAATACAAAAATATCTAATAAAGAACAAAAAGAATCTGATAACAAAGTATAAACCTTTATTTTTGTTTTGTTTTTTTTTTTACAGTAGGACTAAATCAAACCACTAGTGTTCAACACCAGTATGCGGTGTAATAGGACCCTGAATAATCTATGTAGGGTCATAGTTGAAAAATAGCTAATGGAGGGCCGTTTTTTAAAAAAGGTTATATTTGAAAAGTAGGTATTGGAGAAAAAGGTTATATTTGAAACCCACTAAATGGCAAAATAGATATATTTTAAAGAATGCTAATAGGGGTAATTTTTATAAATGTTATATTTGAAATGTGGTAATGAAAAATCTGGGCTATAATAGTAATCTGGCAAGTAAAAAGAAGAGAGGAGTAAAAGAAAGAAAGGGGTAAAAGGGAGAAAGAGGTAAAAAAGCGAGAAAGGGATAAAAGGGAGAGGTGATAAAAATTGGTCAAACCGGCTTTTTTTTTTTTTTAAGTTTTTTGGCACAATTTGTAGTATATATATTTATAATCCTTAGCAGCTTATGGATCAAATGAGCCTAAGTAGTGTTCCAAATCGAAAATCGATTAATCAGATTAATCGATTAATCAACAATTAATCAATTGACTTTTCAAATATGCGATTAATCGATTAATCTGATTAATCGATTAATCGATCAATTGATTAATCCAATTAATCAATTAATCGATCAATCAATTGACTAACTAATCGACTAGTCGATTAACTAACTAGTTGATTGGTTGTCAAAATCCATATAAACTTTGATGATTAACATCTTCATAATAGGTCGATTAATTTAAGAATTTTAGATACACAATACTATATGTGGTTATCATAATTTGCTCACCAATATTTTAGTCTTATAATCATAATTTTACACATAACTAGTATCATTTTACTATATATGAGTAATCAATTATTCGATTAAATAATCGATTTAATCGAATAATCGATTATACCAATTAATCGATTAATCGATTAGTTGGTACAATCGATTTTTAATCGATTTATTAAAAAAAATTTATCCAATTAATCGATTGCATTTTTTGGTCCGATTTGGAACACTAGGCTTAAGAGATTTTGAGTTTTTTATTTATTTTTTTTTTTTTTTTTTTTTTTTTTTTTTTTTTTTTTTTTTTTATTTTGTTTTTTTTTTTAGAGAACATTCTGTTTTTTTTTTTTTTTTTAGGGAATGTACTGTTTTTTTTAGAGACGTTGTATTTCAAAAAAAGGTAAAGATGGGTGAAAGTTTGATCTAATGTGTGAAATGTAGCTAATATATATCAAACCAAAACCACTAACCAAAAAAATTTTTACTATGATGCTCAAATATAACCTCACATAGATTATTCGGGGTCCTGGTGTAATATGAAGATCAGTATCAAAAAAATAAACAAAAAAAATAAACAAAAAAAATAAACAAAAGTTAAAGATGATAAATGTTGAGTAAGAGTTAATAGTTAGGGTTAGGGTAAGGCATAGTATATAATAAAATTTCACAAGGGGGTTTTTTTTTAAAAAAAAAAGTGGTTTTATAGATAAAATTTTGAGTTAGAAGGTATTTTTTAAAAAAAAATAGCAAAACAACAAAAATTTTATGTTATACCTGATCTTTACATTACACTGCATTTAAAAAATTTGATTGGTGTAAATTATTGTGGTATTGAGCACCAGTGGTGTGATTTAGTAAAACCGTTTTTTTATATACAAATAATACTATATATTTTTTTAATAAAAATATAGTTACCTCTTTCTAATTTGAACTTTTTTAATTCAAATACTATTAAATTCTTTCTAATTTAAACAAAATACTATAGAGTTCAGATTAGCTAATAATAATTCTTTGAAACCTAAAAAATTTTTTATATTTAATAATTCTTAAAAAACATTTTTAATAAAATAAAAAGAGTTGACTATTAATAATTTTGCTTTATTTTTATTTTTTAAAAAGTTATTAATAAATTATATATATATTTATTTATTAAAGAAATCTATTTGTAACAGCCTGTTATATGCTTATTTGTAATAGCTTTATTATCTGTTATAACTCAAAATTATACTAAAATAATACCTATTTACTTTTAACAAAAAATAATCCTCTTGTAATCTTGACTTTAACTCTAACTTTAATTCTATTTTAACATTAATATAACCTTATAAGCTATTACAAATAAGTGTGTAACAAGCTGTTACAAATAGACTTTTTCTTAGTTTTGTTTTTATTTTATAAAAATTTTTAAAATTATTAAAAAACTTTAGTATAATATAAGTTTAAAGTTTTTGTTTTGAAACTTTTACTATAAATTTTTTTTTAGATTTTTTTTAATTTTTATATATCAGATATTTTTATTCATAAAAAAAAAAAATTTCTAATACAAGATTAATTTTTACAAATACTATAAATCACTAAAATTGTATATTTTGCTAAATAGTTCTGTATTTTTTAATATTAGATTCATATAGTATACAGCTATCTGTTTTATAAAAATATAGTTTTTATTTTTTAAGTATTTTTAAGACTATATTAACAAAAAATATAGAAAAAGTCTATTTGTAACAGCCTGTTACACACTTATTTGTAATAGCCAATAGGACTATATTAATGTTAAAATAGAGTTAAAGTTAGAGTTACAATTAATACAAAATTGTGAAAGGATCATTTTTTGTTAGAAGTGCAATAGGAGTTATCTTAGTAAAAGTTTAAGTTATAAATAAAGCTGTTACAAATAAGCACATAACAGGCTGTTACAAATAGGTTCATCCCAAAACTAATATTATATTTTTTTTTGCAAAGAAAATATATAACTAAAAAATCAATATTTAAAATTTATTAAAAAATTTTTAAAATCAATGCAAGCAAATTTGCTTGTGTTACAAATTAAAAGATAGATGTAGTAACTAGTATAGAACTTTTGAATAAGTTACTTAGATTAGGCAAGCAAAGTTGTACTATAGCTAGTTGTACTGTAAACTATATATTTCTATATAAATTAATGCTTAATAAAATGCTTGCTAAATAGTAATCTTTTTTTTTTTAAAAAAAAAGATACATAGTATACTATAGTATATATATTAATATATTTATATCTTGTACAAATTTATTGGATTATAATTTGTATAATATACAGTATTGTATAAATTATATAGTAAAATAAAATTAACCTGCTTAAAAATTGGAATAAAATTAGCTTTAAAGTTAAAATAATTATAGTTTATGCAAAAGAATATTTTTATTAAAATCTCAAAAGTTATAATTTTAAGATATTAACATACCCGTGTATACATGTACAGTACATAATACAGTGTACAAATAAAATTGCCTTAAATGTACCTACAAATTTTTATACTTAAACCCTATAAATACGCTTTTTTTAAATATATTGTTAAAAATTTGATCTTTATGGGGTATATTTAACTACATTCTAAATATGCATTATCACCTAAATCACATTAAAATTTTGATTACTAACACAGTGGTTAGACTACGTAAGTACGTACTTACATCGTATATTGTAATTAAAGCATTTTGTATATTGTATCAGATATCTAAATAAGATTAAAAATGCCTAAGTACGTATGTACATATATATATAAAAAGAAATTTTCATCACACACCAAAGGCCTTATATATAATAATATATTTATTAATCTTGCCATGACGAACTATAATTTAAATTGCATTTAATATATTAGATTAAAAATTTTTATGTAAAAATCCATTTTGCCGTAACGGTAACGGAGTTTAGGAATGCATCCGCAGTGGGATTGACTGTACATTTAATACGTAACACTTTTTAGCTAAAACGAAATTTAACATATTACCATATCTGTATTCCCACAATACCAAAAAGAAAAGTTTTTATGTATAACGAATAACTTTAACATTGTATCAAATTTTAATTCGATCAATGAATCGTAGGTATAAATAAGCATTAAGCCGCTGTATCTTACAAATAAGGAACATGTAACACGTAAGAATCCTGTTGACCTCCAAAGAAGTTTGGGTGTGATGCGAAATAAACGGGAGTATCACATTGTCACGTGCACAAGTGGGCTTGGATAGTAACAAGGCCGACTCGTGACCTAATCATCGTCGGATTTTGAGTTGAAAAAAATAGAGCATTGTTCAAAGAACAAATAAGGAAGTTCGTATACGAATTTTCGCATTGCAAAATTTGTGCAATAAATTGTAAACGTTATGTAGTACAAAAACTTTTAGTCTCCATTCTACGTTTTATTTGGAAGTTCTATTAGTCTACGCATTCAGGTTTTTTTAGTTGGAATCTATAAAATAGCACAACCTGTGTGCGGCTTTATCTCAATTCATAGCACAATTTTGCCCTTTTTTTTTTCTTTTTTTTTTTTTTTTTTTGCTGACTCGTTTCGCCCAAGTCTGTTGCTGTCGGTTATTATTGTATTATTAATTTGCGCGCCTGTATACTCTTATGACGCAGAAGGGTAAAAGCACTATACCACCAGAGTGTCTGGTTGTAGTTGTTTTAGATGCAACGTATCGATTAGAAGACCATTACGAAACTATTTTTGGAACTTATTTGAGGCCGATATTAAAGTAAGGATATAATATATAACTTCGGTTGCGTATCGTCGGAACAGTGTTCAAAGATTGTTAAAGGTTTTCAGTTTCTGCATTTATTTTAAAAATTTGAGGAATTGTGAGCTGTAGGATCTAACTTATTTACAGCAAAACTTATTACTTAGATTAAAAAAAAAACTTTGTATTTACCTATAAATGTAGACACCTAAAAGCTCCATATGTGAAAGAACAGGAGGATAAAGATAAGAAAGAAAAATTGGTGAGTTTTTGTAACTCAACATAGTTTTTTTTAAATATAAAATAGTCAGAATAAGAAAGCAAAGATCTCATATCAGTTTTTGAAATATAGCCCGTCTTGAAGTGTGGCCTCGTTACCTTTGGACACTATGAACCATATTCAACTATACCTGTAAAGTCCCATTATTTTGAAAATTTAGCGCGCTTCGACGAGCTAATATCTGAAATAGAATTTTTAAATGGGGGCATATATGAAAACGCAGTAGCTGAAGGTTTGGTCGCAGCTCTTGAGGTAACGAAATATTAAATAAATCATACTTTATTTGTATATCACTTTATGTGCTAAGAAATTTCTTTTTTTCTTCAAGATGTTTGACTTACATAAATCACAAATGGAGCCCGATTCACCACAACCAATAAGGCATTGTATTCTTGTGTCGAACAGTCACCCTTGTCCTGATCCTGTTCATCGTAATATAAGTAGTAAGTACGATGAATTTACTATTCCACAAATAGCAGAAGAGATGCAAAATGTAAGTATACGTAACATATAAACTAATATCAAATATTTGTCAATTTGTACATTTTATGTCTTAATGATTTTTATTGTTATATTAGCAATGCATTTATCTCTCTCTAATAACGCCGGAAAGGGTCGAACATTTAGAAAAACTTGTTGAGACGGTATGTCAATACATTGTTAAAAAAATTTTTTTTTATTAGTCCCTTTTTGTATTTTTGATACATTAAGATTTTAGGTTAATCAAGGTGTAGAAGTTCATAATGTTGCCGAGGTCATAATTCCTTCACATGTCGTAAAGTTGGCAAATTTCAAACTTACATTCTCACAACCAAATGAAGGTGAATTAAAGTTTTTTTTTTTTCCTCTTCAAAGCCAGTCTATCGCGATTTCCTCCACGTAAAGGTAGACTAAATAAACTGAATATGTTGTTAATCTTTAGTGACATCTGACAAAAAAAGGAAGTGTGAACCTTCAACATCAACAAATGATACGGGCAATAACGAGCAGGCAACATCATCAATTTTGACCAGCTCATCGCCTGAAAGTAAAAGAGTCAAACTCGAACCATCTGACGAACAATTGTCTAATTCGACAGTTCAGCAGTCAATAGCCATAGAAACCTCATCTAATCAAAAGGAACCTATAACAAATACTAAACCTATACAACCACCATCTTCTAAAACACCACAACCAATTAATGTTACAATTCCAAGAGTTTCTCCTGCCTTGCCATCAACAAATACTATACCGCCACAAGTTTCAATCCCACAAGATGCGCTCGGACATGCTCAAGCATCTGCAAAAACACCACAACAGCCTGTTCAATCAGCTGCACCAATACAAATTCAACATCCTCCTTCCATAGGTACCGCACCGATACAACAACAACCTATACCACTTTCAGGCACTCAACCCATGCGACAGCAAATCACTATGGGACCAAGACTTCCTGCAGCTGCTATGAAAGCTCAATTTCAGGCTCAATGGAACGCAATGTCTCCAGAACAACGTTCCCAATTTATAACAATGGCACAAGCAGCGGCTAATAATACGCAAACTATACGTCAGAACGGACAACTATTTAGAACACAAGTAGCAAATAATACTACACAACAAATTTTAAGGCAACAAAATCAATTTTTACAGAATGAATTGGCTGCAAGTCAACAAAATCTTGCTGATGCTATAGTAAGATCTAAAATGACTCAGCTGTGTCAAAATAACATACAAAATGTAACTCGTGTGCCCGTCGGGTCACAATCTATAAATAATTTTGTGACATCACCATCTCCACATGGTTCTGACGCACAATCTATAAATTGTTTTGTGACATCACCTACTGTTGGAGGAACCGTAGCAGCACAAAATATAGGTATACTTAGTATTTATAATTAATTAGTTATCGTTTACGTGACAACTACCAGATAACACATTTGGTATATATATACAACTGCAGGTACTAGTTTTTCAGCGCCTACTCTTAATATACCGAACATACCAACATCGACGCAAGGTGGACAGATATCTACAACGACTATCGGAACATCCTTAGCTTCAGGTCTAGGGGTCCAAATGCCCACGAAAACTATAACCTCAACAAATCCTAGTTCTGTTGGTACTAGCGCCGCTTCGAGTAACAATGGTACCCAGATATCAGTTACTAGCGCGACAGTGGGACAACCTCCCGTATCATTAGGTCAAGTTCGTCCTAATATTCCCCAGAAGGTAAACGCATTATGGAGTGGTCATATTGCATGGTCAGCTAACAGTCAACAGACCGGATTAAAACGCGAGCTTACTTGTCATGTGACCGCTTTTCCCGGCAATCAACGAAAAAATGGTCCTTATTCTGTGAATGATTAGTAAGTTTTTTATTTTTTATATTTTTTATATTTTTTTATATTTTTTATCTTTTTCGTTTTGTTATATTTTTTGTTTTTTTTTTTTTTTTTTATTTTTTTTTTTTTAATTTTTTTTTTTTATCAAATATGATTAACATCCGTTTCGAATCTTTCTAATAAACAAAATTTTTTTTAGCATGATACAGGCTTGGCCTGATAGAATGGAAATTTCCAGCATAAATCTTGCAAAAGACTTTATGAGAGACGCAGCTTCACAAAATCCCAAACCTCATATTGTTTCATTTCTTCCAACACCTCAAGTATCTCAAGACAATCAAAACACATTTATGGTACTAATGCGTATTTTGGAGAGTAAAAAATTGGTATGCACCATCGTTTATATTGTTATATTGAATATAATTTTTAATTGATGAATAACGATAAGAAATTCTTTGCATTACACGTAGGCTGCTTTTGTACGTTTCTCTAATGCACCTAATCCAAATGGGGGAATAGTTCTTTTTACGACAGCAGGGATGAATTCAACAGGGATGAATGCTGCAGGATTGAATACAACAGGGTTACGACTTGTTGGTTTGCTTTTCTTAGATTCACCATTACCGACAAGTGTTACTGTTGCTTCTCAGCCACAACAAGCTCAAACACAGCCGCAACAAGCACCACAATCTACTCAAAATGCCCCGACGCTACAACAATTGCAAATAATGCAACAACAATTACTATTGCGCCAGCAACAGCAGCATCAGCAGCAACAGCAGCAGCAGCCAATTCAGACCACACAAATAATACAGCCAACACTACAACAGTTACAACAGCATCAAGCACAAGCGATGCTGTTGCAACAAATACAACAACAACAGCAGCAACAAAATTTGCAACAGCATATTCTTCAACACAGACAGGTTAACCCGGCCGCTGCCGCAATACTACAACAACAATCAAACCAGGATTTGCTTAATCTTCGTCGTAGGATGCAACTATCTTCTATTGTACAAGCAGCGCAAGTTGCTAATCCAGGTTGGTTTTAGCTTAATTTAATTATAAGATTATAGAAACAATAAATAAAATCGAATTATAATTTACCTATTTAGGCATGCAGCCTCAGGATATATTATTCCAGGCTAGACAACAGCAACAAAGACAGCAATCACAGCAGTCTCAGCAGCAGCAGCAACAACAACAACAACCTACACAATAAATACCAACCTTAATATTAACAGAATATCGACTAAGATTGGATTCCATTTAATAGACTAGTTGTAAAGTTGATTATATAAATTTACAAACATTATTTTTGTGTAACGTGTGTATCGGTTAGGATTACTTGTAACAAAACATTTTCTAAAAAAAAAAAAAAAAAAAAAAAAAAAAAAAAACAAAAAAAAAAAGGAAAAAAAAAGACGGTAACTTACGTATTGGTATGATACGTTGAGGCAAAAATACCCATCTTAACATCGGGTTAAACTTTATTTACTATAATAACAGTTAATTATTCATTTTGTTATCTGTACTTTATACTAGATATTAACTATGTAATATCTGTGTACGTATTATCACAAAAAGCCATATATATATTTAATAAAAAAATAGTGGCTTTATTTCCGTTAAGGAAAACAAAGACATATTTCATATTTTTCTATCTTGCATATCAAATATATCGAAGATATATTACAGTCACGTATCAGATTATTTCATAATTATCAGTTATTAACAGCCAGAAAATACGCCGAGTCTACGGACAGTTCTTGCGGACAGCGCATGCTGACTGACATTAACTAAATTCACCTGCCTAACCCTAACCCTAATACTAATTCCGGCCACTGAACTGTCCCTAAGAACTGTCCGTAGCTTCTGCGCGCAGAAAATATACACAGAAACCTGCAAGAGTAATTGTTGGCAAATTTTTTAGGTTATACGAAATATCTTTTTTTGGTGAATCATGTGATAAATTAATTAAAATTGGGCAAAAAACATTTTTGATACTTTTTTGATACTGATCGATATGAAAATCCTAGTAAAAATAAGAATTTTCAAAACTTTGAGCAAAGTTATCTTGACAACTATAAGACCAAATTTGGTAAAACTTTTATTCGAATTCTATGGCTTCATAGAATTCAAATAAAAAAAAAAAATCATCGAATTTAGTCAAGTGGTTGTTAAGTTATCTTCATATCAAAATAGTAGCTGCGTCAAATTTTTTTATCTAACTTTGAGTAAAGATGCCTCAACAACCATCTGGCCAAATTTGATAAAACTTTTTTTATTTGAATTCTAAAGCTTCACAGAATTCAAATAAAAAAAGTTTATTGAATTTAGTTAAGTGGTTGTTGAGATATTTTTACTTCAAATTCAAAAAATCTCAAAATAGAAGCTGTACCAAATTTTTTTCTAAATTTGAGTGAAGATATCTTGACTACCATCTAACCAAATTCAATAAACTTTTTTATTTAAATTCTATGGATTCATAGAATTCAAATAAAAAAAGTTTTATCAAATTTGGTTAAATAGTTGTTAAGATGCCTTTGTTTAAATTTAAAAAAAAATTTGGCAAAGCTTCTATTTTGATAGTTTAAATTTTGAGAACTATTTTGACAATCATTTGACTAAATTCGATAAAAATTTTTTTATTTAAATTTTATTAAGCTATAGAATTCAAATAAAAAAAGGCTTATCAAATTTAGTTAGATGGTTATCAAAATATCTTTATTCAAGTTAGATAAAAAATTTTATTTTAATAGGTATTTTGATTTTTTCTAACTTTGAGTAAAGATAACTTGATAACCACTTGACTAAATTTGATAAATGTTTTTGATTTGAATTCTATAAAGCTATAGAATTTGAAAAGTTTTTTAAATTTAGTTTTATGGTTATCAAGATATTTTTATTTAAAGTTTTGAAAATTCTTATTTTTATTAAAATTTTCATATTAATCAGTATCAAAAAAGTAGACAAAGAGTATTAAAAATATAGGTTTTGCTTTAAAAAGTCTACAAACATATGAATTACATAATATTTTATTTTATGAAAATATACTAAAATAAGTAATTTTTTAAATTAAAAATTAATTCTGCATAGCTTTTGTACTAAACTAATATTTTTTATTACTCTATAAATTGTTTACTAGTCTTTTGTAGTAAAATTATTAAAATCTATCTAGTAGAACCAGAGATATGGCCCTTCGAAATTTGGATAATATTTTTATATAATTTAATTTTGACTAAATTTCAAATAATTATATCTTTAGCTCTATTAGAACTAAAAAAACAGAAGAACAAGGTTAACTTACAAAAGCACTTTTTTAATTTAAAAAAATTTATTTTTTTGTTAAATATAAAAAATTAAATAAGTAATACATAAAGCTTTTGTACTAAATTAGCTTTATTTATCACTCTAAGTAAATTTGTTTTAATTTTTCTGGTTTTAACAATAGCAAAATTATTAAAATAAACTAGAAGTATAGGCTTTCAAATTTTAAATATTATCCAAATCTTGAATAACTGTATTATTAAATCTATTGACTAAATTTTAATATCTAACTATTATTAGAATGAACTAAACCCATACTATAAGTGACTATAGCCTTCAATATAGTAAATATAGTATTAGAAATCTCTTTAGAGCCAGAGAAGATATGAAACAGTATTAGTAGAATATTACTTTACTAAAACAGTTTGTTAGATATTTATTAAAGAACAAAAAGTATTTATTTGGCAAAAATATATTTTTATTTATTTATTTTTTTTTATTTTTTATTTTTTTTTGTAAGCGAGATCTTGGCTCAGGTTTTATTATTTAATATAAGTGACACTGTACATTATATCGTGCAGCTATAATTACATTAATTTTTACTAAACTAAGGCTTAGGCTACTTTATCTATGATCTAGGCTTGGCTAAGAACAGCAATTAAATTACCGCTACTTAGTCATTGAAAAGGAAGTGTATAAATTTAAGAGAGGCCTATTGCCTGCCCTTAGCCAAAGCTAATCAAAGACCAAGCTTATGCTGTGAAAATTTCTATGTCTATTTACGAAGAGCTATTTGTACATTTTATAGAAAGAAAACATAGGTTGAATACATGTTAAAGTTAAAGGTGATGATATGTTGTAGGTAGGTAAGAATGTAGTTGAAGTAGACAGTTTTCGGTCGGTTAGTCATGATGGTGGTAGTCCGTTGAGATAGTAGGCAGAGTATATGGTGAACGTCCGTCTTAGTCACGTGTTTATGTTGGTTTGTATTGTTGTTTTATGATGTTGTAGTCGGTAGGTCGATTTGGTAAATGGATCACATTGAATAGATAACGTGTTGTGTTTGTTGCATTGATTGGGTAACATGTTATTGTTGTTGTTGTTTTGATTTGTTAAAGATCATTCTGTTTTTGTAGATAATGATGTAATTGTTTAATTTGATGGGGGTGAGCTAGAACGCCACTTTTGAGTAAATTTTTGTGTCGTTTTGTAAAAGTGTATAGGTATTTAGTTTTGGGTTGTAGTAATAGTGTCTAAATATTGTGATATGGGGTGTCCCCAATTAAAACAGCCCATATTTACATTTTTTTGAAAAATGGGTTTTCATTAGATTCATATAAATTTTGATATGATTGACCTTTTTTAATTATAAATGAAAGTCGATTGGCATAATAAAAATCAAGATAATGTAAAAAGAAAAATTACATGAGGCTGCGTAGAGCCAATACGTCACGAGATTATCCGATAGTCACCTGCCATCTTTAACCAATCAACATCATGAAATTTGATTAATCCCGGATCAGTCCGAAAATCAAAACAAGTGATTAAACTCAATTATCTCAAAATAAAATATATGTAAATATGGGCTGTTTTGATTGGGGACACCCCATATAGTGTATATGGTTGTAACTTTAGTGTTGGAGTATAGTTGTATAGTTGTATAATAAAGTGTACTCGCAGTGCTAGGTTTAAGTAAAAAGTTTGACGTACTAGTTTCTTTGCCGAGACAAAGCTACTAGTTGTAAAAGCAATATTTGACAAGTTTAGTAGCAAGTTTATACAGACTAAAGAGGAACAGATAACCAGCTTATAAAGAGTGACGATAGTTGGAAAACGTTCGTGTACAGTATAACTGTGTGTTTTTTTTATTTAAGCCGCTGAAAGATGGTTGTGGGTAAAAACATAATAAAACTATATTTTTATTTATTTAGATACAATATTTAAGAGATAAATATTAAAGAGAAAAAAAAAAGAAAATTTGTGTCTAAGTCTATTGTACAGAAGAGCAAAAAACTAGAGTTTATATATATATTTTTTGAAAAAAAGTATAAAAAGTATTAAAAATACAAAAGATAATAAAAATAATAAAAGTACTGTATTTCTTCAAAAATAAGCACCCTTTTTGCATATAATGCAGGCCAAAGCTATCATAATTTAGGCCAAAATTAATATAATGTAGGCCAGGAATACTTATTTTTAGCAAAAGTACTTATTTTCAGAGAAATATAGTAATAAAACTAAACAAACTTTTTTTAATAATCATCTGAACCAAATTTCTAATGGGAAAAAAACAAAAAGTTTTTGCTAGAATGTTGCCTGTATATAATATGTAGTAGGTTAATACAGTAAGCAGTTTTTATGAAGATCAACTGTTGCTCCAGAAACTTTTTTGTATATTTGATATACAAGCCAAAAGCATATGCTAACAAGATAACTGGCAAGCCAAAAACTGGCTAAAAGTGGTACTCTTGTAAAAAAAAAATAAAAATTTTGGTAGAAATAACAAAAATCTTTCTATCAACAAAGTAACCTGTAGTAAAACAAGAAGAAATAGCAAAAAAGAGCTTTTTAGCCTTTATACTCTTTCAAGTTTGGATACAAGTGATGTTTCTCTTTCTTTTGGGTTTTTTTGAAATTTTTACCAAAAAGTGGGAATTTTGGCTTATCACTTTAAAAGATCGGTAGTGTTTACTTTCCTTAAATTGGAAATATATCATTAAAACAAAGTTATGTAAATTCAGTATACCAGATAAATATTGGATAACAACATGTTTGGATCTGGAGGGCATATAAAGAAATTTCTTACATATTTTTAGTTCTTAAACATAACATTTTATATATATATAATACTTTAATAAAGTTTTTTATACAGTATTATATAATTTTTATCATCATAGTAGATTTAATAGCAATTTTATATCTTTTTTTTCTTTTGCTTTGTTTTTGGTTTTATTTTGTTTTTTTCTTTATTTGGATATATTTCTGATTTTATTTAGATAATTTCATTTAAATAGTATTGTTTTGCCCTTATTTTTTTTTTTTTTTAACTAGCGGCCCTGCTTTTATTAAGAAAGTTGTATGATTACATTATTTTAGCTATGGTAAGTCATAATGCTACACTACACTTTTCCGGCTACTAACTAAAATCCTCCTTATTTAATAAAAACTCACTCGATACCGAAGTACCCAGGTGCGACCTGCCATGACAACTAGTTTTTCTCCTACAGGTACCTGCAACTCACTGCAAGTATTTTGTATTCACCGAATAGCTGCTGTTAGCCTTGTCAAGACCGCCTTTTTCTTTAAATCCTTCTTACCTAGCTTCGATAGTGGAATGATTTTACTCAAAATCCAACATAAGAAAAAGAAATTTAAAACGAAGTCTAAAGGAAAGTATAAAAAGGGGGAGCACTACTAAACCTAAATGAGTTACCAAAAAACAAAACAAAAAAAAGAAAAAAAAAAGAAAGAAGATGAGAAAGACAAAGAAAAGACTAATCCTGACAGATATAAAATGAAATGTATAAAATATAAAAATTATATAATACTGTATAGAAACTCTACTCTAGTATTATATGTTTAGAAAAAAAGAAAACAAAACAAAAAGAAAAATCGCCTTGTAGCAAAGTTTGTAAGAAATTTCTTTGTACGGTCCAAAACATTTCTGACACGTCATTCACTATTTACATCGTGGCATAATGATCCACTCGTAATGTCGACACCAAACCAGTAGGAGTTCCTGATTTGGCAGGAGTAAATACTGCCAATCTTTTGGAGGGGGTAAACCAAATGCCCACATTGTTGAAATTTCGAAAATACCAAAGGAGCGGGAGGGAAGTACACCAAGTTGTAGAGACTTGAAAGAGTTATGCTATACAGAATATAATATCTAACCAAGCACTTTTGTATGTTTTCACATCCAAAATCCTTGACAAAACTAGCTACTACTTCTTCGCTTGGTAGTTTTTCAGACTTCTGCCGAGAGGCCTCGCTTAGGTGAGTCCTCTTTTTTCAACTCTATTTCAGTAATGACCGCTTTTGGTTCTATAGAAACCAAACACTCAGTGAATGGCCTTGAGCCCCAGCTGCTGAAAGTGGAGTTTTGTTGCATGTTACATATAATAACTGTATAGTTTTCGTAGGTCGGCTTTCTTGAAAATTTTAGTGCGAGGGATCATTGGAAAGAGTTGTCTCAAACCCTGTTTTGCCCTTATTTAATCTTTTTCTTTTTTTATTCTTCTATATGAAAAGCTCAAAAAAGGACCCCAAATACCTATCATATAGGCCATAACTAATCTGCATAAATTTAGAAGCTTTTGCTACCTTTAAAATTAAAAAAATTTGCTAAAAGTTAAATTATTACATATAAATTTTAGGAAAAATCTAGAAAGTGCACTCGTGTATTTTGTGCCCTCTAATGTACTAATAATTAATTTCGCGTAAAGTTAGAATTAGAGTTAGGGTTAGGGTTGGGGTTAGGGTTAAGATTAGTACAAAATCGCAAGAGGATCATTTTTTGTTAGAAATACAACAGGGGTTACCCTAGTAAAATTTTGAGATATCAAAATAGGGAGCACAAAGTGCATGGGGCACTGACTAGTCCTGTCCTAAATTTTATAGTAATTTGCTAAAAACTAAATTATAACATCTAGATTTATTAAAAATATTTTTGTATGAAATATAGCTGAAAACATTTTATTTCTAGACATTAAAAATTTGTTATCTCATATAATAACATTTGTAATACCATATAATTAGCCAATAAATATATCAAGTGCTAGCACAACAAAAAAATCAAAATTTTTAATTTTAAGTTCTAATAAACCTAATCTTAGTATACTAAAAGTAGCTTTTTTTATTAAGTAAATTGATTTTTATTATTAAAACAATTTTGTTTGCCATAATAAATTCTATTTATTTCTAAATTTTCATAAAAATCAAATAATTTTTTATTAATAGTCATTTGTAAAAAATCTTACTAGTGTTATAATAGATTCTTTTGGTACAAAAACATATTTTATAAAAATCAAATAATAAAAAAATATCCGATTTTTTACAAAAATTTAAAGGTAAGTAGAACATATAACAATAAATAAAATTGTTTTATTAATGAAAATCGATTTAATTAATAAAAAATTTGCTAACAATACATCAAAGTTAGTTTTTTAGTCTTTTACAAATTTACTTAATGCATAAAGCTAGAATTAATTAGTAAAATCTTGTCCCTAAATGGTAAGCAATTGCAGACAAATTTACTTGCAATTTTTTGGTTTACTATATAATATATAAAATTTTATAAAATCTAAGTTTAGTACAATAAAATTTTTGTTGTAAATAATTGACACACTTTACAAATAGTTCAAAATTTTAATTCATACTATTATACAAAAGTTACACAATATACATGCTTTACAAATCAATCTATTTTTAATAAAATATCAGATTTTTTAAATTTTGCTATTTATTTTTAATTTTCACAATATGGTTCAGTCATAGCTATAGAAAATCTTAGTAAAAAATATAAAACTTACAATAAAAAATAATATTTATTATTCTATTTTACATTTTAGAATTAGAAATTTGTTTTAGTATAAGAATAAAAAAAAATAAATTTAGTTTTTTTTTCAAACTATAATCCAATTTTATTAAATTATTCTAAAAAAATTATGCTAATTTTTTAGTTAATATAATATGGCCTACTTATATAGTATGTATTATTTATTTATAAAAAGGATATGCTCCTTTGAAAATAACTTAGCTATTAAGGAATTTTTGTATTTTTTGAATAAGTATATTTATTAGTATTTCAAACTATTGTATTTATTTGGTCAAATAAAAAAAAATGACTAAAAATTGAATATGCCAATAGTAAAGAAGAGTTATGTCTAGCAGGAAAGTCAATATAAATTTATGTATAGTTCTTAAATACTAAAATATATTAAATAAGCAGAAGAAAATTGTATATTTTGCTGAATTTCAATTTCATAATTTTGATCATAATCATAACTATTACAACTATAACTACAGTGGCCTATCATATTATTGTGGACACTTTTCAAAAATTTATACAGAGCTAAATATATAAGGTATCAAGCTAAGAATTAAATTATATATTCTTTAAATCTATACCTTTTAAATAAAAAAAAGTTTAAAAAATTTGATACTACAGGTTTTAAATAATTAAGTTTAAGTAAATTTTTAAATTTTTACATTTGACCAGTTTTCTAAATTTTAATATAGTTTTCATAATAAATAGAATTACTAAATATAGTAATAGATGAACTTAAATTTTTTATTAATAAACTAGCAATTTTTTTAAATAAAATTATTTAGTATAACAAATTGCATATATCTTTAAAATTTTATAATTTTTCAAACCAATTATAGTTAATTAATATATATAAGGGATGGCTAAAGCCAGATGTGTTTATATGTTTTTTGATTATTTAATTAAAATTAGGGTAAAAATTAGTTAGAAGTTAGAGTTAGAACTTAACTTATAAGTAAAATTGTCTTCCCGACATTTTTTATTAATGCTCCTATACAGGTTTAAACACTCGTTTTTTGTATTTTTGACGTTTTTTACTTTTTTTCTTTGTTTTTGTTTTGTTGGGCTGATCCGTAAAGATCAAATTTTACGATTTTGATTGGCTTTATATCATATAAATGCACCTGGCTTTAGATGACCCTATATATAGTAATAAAATTACTATATTTGGTAATTGATATAATTTTGAATTAAAAATTGCATTTTTATATTTAGAAATAATAACTACTTTAAATTTTTATAAAATTTTAAAAAATTTTGGAATTATATGTAATTTGTTATACTGAATAATTTTTGCTTATTTTTGAAATTCAATTAGCTTAATAAAAATTAATTTTTACTATGCAGTTATTTTTTTAATTAATTTTGTAGACCCTGGGTCGGATAGCGCAGTGGTTAGCGCTCCGGGGTCGTATTCGCAAGGTTGCCGGTTCGAGTCTAGTGGATGACAAAAACCGTGTTAGGACCACAAATATTGGAAAAAATAAGATCTACGATGAGGCGTCGAACATCTCCTGTTTCCGGACATGGTACTACAGCGATAGTGAGTTGCGTGGCATAACTACAAGGTCATGCAGCATCCAGAAAAGGAAAAAATCTGACAAGAAACATCGTAAACATAAGAACCATCCACTATAAAAGGAACAAGACAAACAAGTATAAAGTCAAGGATACTGACCAAATTAGAGGGATGGCTAAAGCCATATATTCACATGATTTTTTGAAATTTTAGTTAAAATTCGTATTAGAGTCTGTTTAGCATTAGGGTCAGGTTAGGGTTAGGACCAATATAGGTAAAATTACCTTCCCAACATTTTTTATTAATGGCCCAAGATAGGTTTAGAATGCCGTTTTTATGTTCTTGTGTTTTTTTTGTTTTTTGACTTCTTCGGGCTGATCTGTGTAAACAAAATTTCACGACTCCGTTTGGTTGATTTACACGAAAATGTCACGTGGGTACATGGCTTTAGACGACCCCCAAATTAGGAAGGCAAGAAGCCAGGAACCTAACGCTACACTGACCGAAAATGAAAGTGGCTCCCGGGGTTGATAACAAATGGCTGACCTTTATAGCATTCCTGGAGGAGTATGTAGTTCCTTCAAGCTGCCTATAATCCTACGAGGTACGGGGCACCAGGCGTGGTTGGCCAGCTTGAGGAAGCCGGGAAAAACGGACAATTGGAGGGAGGTATAGATTAGTATAACTAATTAAAAATAGATAGTGAAATGTAGATCGACATGTCACAAATATTGATATTAATAAATGAGCGCCAAATGCGCCCCAACAGCCATTGAGCTGAAGGGTTAAAAAAAAAAAAAAATTAATTTTGTACAACAATAAAAACCGGTTAAACATAAAAATCTAAAATTTTACTTAAATTTAATTATTTTAAAAACTTAGTATAAAATTTTTTAAAATTTTTTTTATTTAAAAAGTATAGATTTAAGGAATTTATACTTTAATATCTTATATATTTAGCTTTGTATAAATTTTTAAAAAGTGTCCACAATAATATGGTAGGCCACTGTATAACCACTATAGCCACAATTACCATGACTATGCTACTACGACCACAATCACAACCACTATGACTATGACTACTATAGTGCACTGACTAAAGTACCTGTCATGGCAAATAATGTAGATCAATTTTATAAAATATTATTTATATATAATATGTAATGCAAACAGTTGTAGAATACACATGATTTTTGATTTTTAATTTTTTTCACTATGTAAAAAATTGCATCACACTGGATACTTTGGTCAGTGCACTATAGTACTAATTTCTTCACCATGAAGTTTTCATCTTAAAAGTCTTTACTTTGAGTATTACAATTTTTATTATCTTTGAATTCATTTTGCTTATAAGTTTTATAGTTACTTCATAATAATTTTACTATATATTATCATTATTTTGTTCATTAAAATCTAAAATTTCTATTACAAAAAATAATAAATATGTTTATTAAAAAATTTAATAAAAATACTATATTACTAAAACTATGATCACTTTGTATATGTAATAAAATTTTAAAAAAATCTTTATATAGTAAGGTTGCACTTTTTTTAAAAAATTATTGTATCAAAATAATTTATTAAATATGTTAATTAAATGTTAATTAATGTCTATATAATATAATAAATTAATTGGCCAATTTTTATAGTTTTAAAACTTCTGTGCACTGCACGGTCGTGCACCCCTGTGATTGACCAATTACAATTGATCACGTGAAAAGATAAGAAAGTGTTCGACCTCCAACCTGCCGGACTATCAATCTGCCAACTAATCAAATCATGAAATTTCAATAATATAAAATTTTTTAAGTTTTTTTTTGACTGATTTTTACACAAAATTTTATTTAAAACACTTTTATTTACTATATTATGGTCAACCAATTACATAATCATCATAGTAAAAAAAAAATTTCAGTCCCTGAATTCCCATTCCTGGCGCCATTCCCATACCCCATGAAGACAGTATATCTCCAGAGCGAACTCCTACAAAGACAGTATATCTTTAGAGCGAAATAATAAAAGAAGGCATAATGGCATATGGTCCAGTGCATAAAGATTTGTATCTCAAAAAGTTTTATAATTTTAACTCTTAGTAAAAGTTTTTATATTTTTGATTAATTATAAAAAATTTTTTAATATCAAATAAAATAGGTTTTAATCTAACTTATATATTATTTTTATTGTTTTAGCATTGTTTAATTTTAGTAATTTTGAATGTACAATTTGCTGTATTCAAGAAAAAAAGAAAAAATTTTTTTAAAAAAAAAAGATATTTTAAATATTTTCGCAACCAATATGCAGTTCTATGAGCTTGTACTATGCAAATGCATTAATGTGCATATGATAAAGATATGGTTGAAATTTGAGCAAAATTGAATCACTGGTTGTGAAGAAATTAAGCTTTAAAGTGAAATAATTTGATTTTTTTTACTATATACGCGTATATATAAATTACTATATTACTATAGTAAATTATATAGTAAATATTGTTAAAAAAAGTTACTATTAATAAATTTTTTTTATTTTATCAATAAAATAATCAAAATAATTTTATTTTTATTAATCCGGTAACCTAATAAGTATATTAAATTAAAAAAATCAAAAATTAATTTGTACAAAAAATATTTGAATCAGAGCTATTTGAGGTACAAATCTTTATGCACCAGACTATATTGGCCTAATGAAACACAAACCTACAAGAAAAGAATTATTAGTAAAACGAAAAAATAAGCCATAAAATAAAAAGAACAAAAAAAACCCCTGGTACTTATTTTTTTGTATCAATTTCGCTTTCCAAATCTCTATTCCCAGTGCTATTTCATGAAGCACGAACTTGAATAAAAAAAATTACTGAAGAAATGAAAGAAAGGACTAGTACTTATTTTCTGTACTTGGTTCGGTTCCCAAAACTTCATTTCTGACGCCATTCTAGTACCCAATAAAACACGAATCTACAAGAAAGTAAGGTAGTAGAATGAAAAATAGTTAAAAAACGAAAGAACAAACAAAAAAACTGTTACTTATCTTCTCATACCAGTTTCGGTTTCCGAATCTCTATTTTAGATGGCATTTTATTATTCTAGCGAAACATGAATCTACAAAAAAAAATTAATAGTGAAACAAAAAAATAAACTAAAAAATAAAAAGAACAAACAAAAAAACTGGTACTTATCTTTTTGTACCAGTTTCACAAAACACGAATCTGAACAAAAAAAATCACCGAAAAAATGAAAAAAAGAACTAGACTTATCTTTTGTACCAGTTTCAGTTCCCAAATCACCATTCCCGATGGCATTTCAGAACCATAGCTAAACACGAATCTACAAGAAAAAAAAAGTAGTAGAATGAAAAAATAACTAAAAAAACAAAAAAACAAAAAACAAAAACTGGTACTTATCTTTCTGTACCAATTCCGTTTCTGAATCTCTATTCCCGATACTATTTCGGTACTCTAGGCAAAACAGAATCTACAAGAAAAAAAAGAGTAGTAGAATGAAAAAATAACTAAAAAAATGAAAGAATGAAAAACAAGAACTAGTACTTATCTTTCTGTACCAGTTCTGGTTTCCAAATCACCATTTTCAATGCTATTCCAGTACTATAGCAAAACAGAACCTACAAAAAAGAAAAGTTTAGTAGAACAAAAAAATAACTAAAAAACAAAAAAACAAAAAACAAGAACTAGTACTTATCTTTTTGTACTAGTTCTGGTTTCCAAATCTCTATTTTGGTACCATTTTCAGTACACTAGCAAAACGTAAATCTACAAGAAGAAAAGGTTAGCAAAAGAAAAAAATATCGAAGAAACAAAAGAGCAAACAGTACTTATCTTTTTGTACCTCCTGAATTTCTACGGTATTTCTGGCGTCATTTTCAGTATACTAGTGAAGCACAAACCTACAAGAAGAAAAGACTAGCAATAAGAAAAAAATCACTAAAGAAAAAAAGAGCAAACTAGTACTTATCTTTCCAGTTCCTGAATCTCCATCCTGGCGCTATTTTCAATACACGAACTTACAAAAAATAAACGTTCATAAAACTAAAAGTAAACTAAAAAAAACAACTAGAACTGATACTTATCTTTTATATTAGTTTTAGCTTTTACTATAGATTTTAATTACCAGTGTCACTTTTAATACACTAGCTAAGATGAAAGAAAAAGATTAAAATGGACAAATATAAAAAAAAATATTTGTAAACATGCATTGACATACCTGATTTGATTTATACTTCTGAAGTGGTAGGTTGCTGGGGTGCATAACCATGCAGGTGCATAGAAAACTTTTTTCCAAAAATTAATTTGTACAAAAAATATTTAATCAAAGCTTTTTAAAATACAAATCTTTTTGTACTAAATTATAATTATATATATTATATATGTATAATATAAGACTTTGGCTTACTCCTCACCCTCTTACAATATTATGTAGTATCTGTTATAGCTCTTAGAGTCAATTTAGAGTCTATAGGAACTAAAGTCAAAAGGCTCTATATATAAAATTGTTATTCTGATATTTTTTTTTAATAGATCAAAAAAGGTTTAAATACTTGTTTCTTGTATTTTTTGTATTTTTTACTTTTTTTTATTTTATTAGAATAATTTATGTAAGGGGAATGACAAAAATCAGGTAATTTTTAGGGGGAGATGGTAAAAAAAGTTGAAATTATATATAAGAACCTGACTATATATATATTAAGAAAGAGTGAGAAGGGGTAGGCCTCTGATAAAAAATAATCAGGTGATTAATGACACTGTCCTAAACAAAAACTTGCAATTTTTGATTGGTTATGTGAAACAAAAGATCTCATAATGAATTTAGCTTTAAGCAATTCCTTTTTTGACCAAAAAGTTATACAAAAAAATAAGAAATATAGTCGGATTTTTTTATAATCACTAGTGATTTAAATTGGCTAAGGAAACTGTAGCTAAGCTGGCTTAGCTGGCTAAGCCAGCTAATTAGTGCTCCTATGAACCAGACTTGAACCAGACTTTAGTCAAGTCTGAGTCTGGTCTGATTTTCGGATCGGACTCAGACTTTTATATTCAGACTTTATAGTCAAGTCTGAGTCTGGTCTGGGTCTGGTCCGAAGTCTGCAAACTGGTTTGAGTTCAAATATATTTATATATATTTTTTGGTGCTGAACAAATTTACTTAGTGCATTTTGTTAAAATAAATTAGTAAAATTTTATGAATCATAAGATTTTATAGAATTTTATTAATAAAATTCTAAAAAATCTTATAATTCACAAATTTTTATTAATTAATTCTAACAAAATGCACTAAGTCAACTTGTTCAGCGCCTAAAAATGTATTAAAGCGCCTATTTGTTTTTATTTTACTTGAAATTTAGAGATTTGATGCACAATTTTGGATTTTTGATCAAAAAAGTCAAATTTTAACATCTTAACTCCAAATTTCAAGAAAATAAAAACAACTCTGCTGAATTAATGTATTTTTATGTGCTGAACAAGTTTACTTAGTGCATTAACTTAGAAATAATTAGTAAAATTTTGTAAATCATAAGATTTTATAGGATTTTATTAGTAAAATTCTATAAAATCTTACAATTCACAAATTTTTATTAATTAATTCTAACAAAACACACTAAGTAAACTTGTTTAGCACCTAAAAATACATTAAATCGGCAAGGTTATTTTTATTTTACTTGAAATTTGAAGAAAAGATGCATAATTTTGGATTTTTGATCAAAAAAGCCAAATTTAAGCAACTTTTCTCCAAATTTCAAGTAAAATAAAAACAACCCTGCC
>QKWP01000036.1:126973-170893 GCA_003550325.1 Gigaspora rosea
TGTATACTAAATAAATTACTATTGAGAGTACGGGAAATTTAAAACCTTAAAGATTGGGAGTTAAGCTAAATTTGGGGTTGGGTCAAAATCCCAAAAATAAGAATCCCAACAGCCGAAATTTCTAAAAAATTGGTCAACATTAAACTAATTCTGGCTGCCTTTTCTAGGATTTTGACGCTGTCAGGATTCTGTTTACAGGATTGTAACTTGTTCAGTTTCACTACATATACTTGTATATAATCTTTTTTTTAATTGAAATAAAAAAAAATTGATTGTTCTGCTGAGAAAATTGTCACCTAAAAAAGGTAAATATCAGTGACTTTAATTGACAACCACCCCAACGTTTCATCATTGGTGTTATTGTTATGCATACTTCTATACCAGATAGAGAAATTTGGATTTTCTGCAATGTTGTACGTACGTACTAGGGTGGTAACTCAATTAAGTAAATCAAAACTATGTTAATATAATAATAATAATAACTGATAACGATAATTATTGATCTTTTATTTTGTGAACATAACATCTACGGGTACCCGTCAAAACAAGGGTAGGGTAACAGGTAATACCCTAGCCCTACCCGTTTGTGTAAGGACCTCACTTTTAAGCACTTATCCTTACTCTAGGGCTTAGAAATCAATACCGTAGCCCGGCCCTTATGGTACTACTTGCAGATATCCATGGGTAGCCTGGGCCCATATGGAGGCCTATGTATACAAGCCTTTAAAAAAACTTTATATTTACCTACTTTTAAAATACTATATATTTATTTAATTGCTCATGTATGCAGGCTTTAAAAAAAACTTTTATTTTCATAATTCAAATTTCTAAAACAGAACATAATTCATATCAGTATGACCTTCTAAGTTTGTATTACTCAAATGCAATATGAAATAAAAAAATTTCTTGAACTCACAAATTTTTAAAATTTATAATATTATAGAACAATTTGACAAAAATACATAGAATTCAATTTATCTATATTATAATAAAAATACAATTTATTTATTTTTATTTTAATAATCTGATAATTACTAAATTTTTTTAAATTATAGAATTTAAATTCTCTAATGGTGTTAGTTTAGAATATCGTTGCAACATAAGTTGATTTGAAAACCTACAAAAATTTAATTTCAATATACTACTTAATATAAATTATTATCTAATTCAGGTTTTATTATTTAGCTATGTATACTCAAAAGAGTGTATGAATGTTTGAAAGCTAAATACTATATAAAAACTAATAACATGTAGATAAATGTATTAAAGTTGGGGTGGTCGATCATATAATAGAATTAAACATATGTCTAGTCTAATTCATTTTTGTATAATGATATATTTTTTGATTAAAAAATTATTATACAATTTTTATATTAAAAAATTAGTAAACTATTTTTGATTATATATCACTTAATTTCTTCAAATTTTAAAGTTATTCAAACTTTGCTGCATTCTTAACAAAGTTACGTTTTCAAAATTTATATATATATATTAAAATTTCAATTAAAGTTTATACATTTCAAATTGACATATATAGCATATATACCTTATACATATATGTCAATTCGAAATGTATACTTTATTTTCATTTTAATATATATATGTAAATTTTGAAAATATAACTTTTGTTAAGAATTCAGCAAAGATCAAAAGACTTTAAAATTAGAAGAAAAAATAAATTATTAAGTGATATATAATCAAAATTATTTTACAAATTTTTAAATATAAAAATTGGTAATAATTTTTTAATCATCATTATGCAAAAATGAATTAGTCTAGACATAAGTTTGATTTTATTAGACTATCAACCACCCCACTATGAAGTGTACTTAAATTAATACTGTAAAAAGATTAATGGTTTTTTTTTTTTACAAAAAACTTCTTTAACTAATTTATTTTTGATATTACGGACCAATAATAAATTTTTACTATACTGCATATAATATGCATACATGCGACATATCATGCGCATACATAATAAGCAAAAATACTATTTTGCCCATTTCTATACAAGTCACTCTTGTTATAGTGAACTTTCAATATAGTGAAGATTAGCTATAGTAAAGAATTATCAGAATTATTATTACTATAATAAAAGGCTCTTGATATAGTAAATCTTTTAATATAGTGAAAAAATTTTACATTCAAGGACTTCACTATAATGAGAGTGACTTGTATAAAGAAATTTAGGTATTATAATGCATTTAAATATACAGATATAAAACTTTGTCAAAATTAACTAACTATTTGTCAAATTTTATTAAAATAGTTTATTTTAACTTTAAATAAGTTTTTTAAAAAAATTTTTATATATTAAAAAGAAACTTTTCTAATTGTAATTTAATTCAAAAATTGAGATCATTAAGATAATAACCAAAAATGATACAGGCATATATAAAAGCAGTACTACTTTTTTTTTATTTTTTCAATTTATTTTGCTTCTCTAATACTGTATATTCCCAAAAATAAGCTACTCCGAAATAAGCTACCCTGATTTTTTTCAAAAATCTCAAAAAATGCATTGGCAGTTGCTACATATAAAACTTTATTTTCTGCTAAGTAAACTTCAAAGGTTCGATTAAGTAAAGTTGTTCAGCGCATCAAAATACATCTACAGTAAAAATTTGGTATCATTTGGACACCTTTTATTTGTACATTTTTCAATTTTTTCAAAAACGGATATACGCTAAAAATAAGCTACCCCACATTTTTTCGTGTAATTTTTGGCCCAAAAAAAGGTAACTTATTTTCGGGAATATACAGTATGTTGTTGTTCCATCTTTATATAGCCCCTTTTCTCCTTCTTCTGTTTGTGAATTTCTTGCTTCTGTACCTTTTTAGTTTTTTATGCTATTTGTTGTTAAGTGCCTATTTCTTTTTTTTGTCTTTTTTATTGCCAGTTTTTTTAACTTCTTTCTCAGTTTCTTTTAACAAATGCAATGATTCTTCATTAGTGAGAAGCTGGGCAAAAGGCATGGTCTTGTATCTTTTTTTCAGTTATTGAGTTTTAGTCTATTCTTTATTTTTTTTTGTTCTTCAATTTGTGCTGAACATTGGTACAAAGGGTATTTAAACACCTACTGCAAGGAACTAGTACCAGGAATTTTATAGAGTTCTAGTTCAGATTCTAAATGCTTAACCCTTTATTAAGCAACTCTATTTCTGACCACAATTCTTAATTTGCAGAAGTTGTACTATGAACAATTCTAGATAAAATGGATAAAGTTAGTATAATAGGTGAGTAAGTTGGTTGTTCTAGATCAAAACTTTATATTCTTAATTCTAGATAGCTAGAACTAATAGTATCAGAATTGAATAACCATATTTCTGTTGTCTTAAAAGCATTTATATATGACTATAAAGATGAATAACTTAATATAGGCCTGTTCAAAGATTTTGTATTTGGTTATTAGTTTACTATTATTAGTAAAAAAACTTGTACTAAGGAGAATTCAACAACTCTTCCCAATGATTCCTTGGATCAAAAATTTCAAGAAGACCAATCTACAAAAAGTTTCCATTTAACATATAAAATAGTAAATTGGTTCTACTAAATAAAGCCTGCAGTAAGCGGCACTTGTTGTTTAGAGGTAAAGTTCATAGACTACCTGCTGACAAGCTTAGAGTTTATCACTTACTATTAGTGGGCCTCTTGTTTGGCACTATCGAGCAAAGAAGTAGTGGGCACCGACCTAGAGTTTAATTTTGAGATGTGGTATTATGTTAAGCGTAACTCCTACCAACTCCTTTATATTTGGTACTTTTCTGGGCTTTTTCTCGTTACTTCTTGGAAACTTTCGAAATTTCGCCAAAAAGTGGGAAATCTAGCTTACCCCTCCAAAAGATCGGCAGTGTTTACTCCTTCTAAATTGGGATAATGCCTACCAAATTGGATCAAGTCACAGGGCATTTGGACTTGTCTAAAACAAACAATGAATGACACGTGGACACGTAGAAACCGAACCAAAATGAAATTTCTTCTGATGCATCCTGACACCCAGCGTAGTTTTAATTATTTTTTTATCATTTTTTCACTATATGTAAATATAGTACTTTGGTAAAGCTAATGGCTTTATACAGTCTATATAATTTTTAAATTAGTTCTTGCGAATGTTTATTTTCTTTTCTTTTGTCTTTTTGTCTATTCTCATTTTATATTTGTTTATTTTGGATTCTGTGTAGGTTTTGTAGTAGTACCCCCTTTTATATTTCTTTTTGTTTTCAAAAATATTTGTTGTTTATATGGATCTGGATTTAATACTCCTTGTCCTAGAGGCTAGGTAAGGAAGATCAAAAGAAAATTAGTAATATTGGCAAGCCTTCTTGAAGCTTTAAAGGAAGAAAGAAGATGGGAAGGTAATTTCTAGCTTGTTGTAAAAAGGGTAAGTCCTTTTTATTTCAGCTTTAAGTAGCTAAATAAGCTATCTATCTCAATACCAATTTGATGTCGAGATAGTGCAGTAGGTCACATTTAGGTATCCAGTACTTAGGTACTGACTGAGATGGCCAGATGATGCTAAACTTAGTTATTAGGTAGTACTATGCAGGTGCAGTAGCAAATACAAGTATTTTAATAAAGTATTAGCGTAGTTGCTTAAGTTGGAAAAAAAATCTTGTGCATTTACTATTATAGTTCTTTTTGAGCTGGGCAAAGGGTAATTTAGCAGATTGTAAAATATGGGTAGTGTGTAGTGGAAGAGCATAAAGAAGAATGTTATTTAAACAACAGAGATTGATACAAGTATAGTTGACATGGCTTTTGTACTTGTCAAGAATTAATAAAAAATAAAATAAAACAAACAGGAGAAATCAAATTAACAAAATGCTCAATATATTTTTTAAATAGGCTTTTCTACATATAACCAGTCTCAGTAACCCCATTATAATGCCTGCAGATACACTATCCAAAAGGTCTAGAATCATTTGTATGCCATTATATACTAGTAATAGTAGTATGTAAGTTCTAGCAGCAAAGATAGTTAGGCATGCAGAGATGTGTTTATAATTGCTATTATAAGAAACTCAATGGACTTGATGGAGCTCCTTTTTTGGCAATTACTTTTTGAAGTTTAGGTTCAACAACAAAACCCATCTCATCCATATTGCAGATTCAATATAGATGATTAATAATATTTTTAAATTAAAATAATTATTAATAATTAAGGGATTTGCTTTTTTTTAGGCATGTGCTTCATTTAAGTCTTGCAGGATACAAAATGAAAGTTCAGAATAGTTTCTTAGAAACTATTGCTACTATGCATAACCTGGGCCATTCTTATTAAAATGATATTTGTGCCCATCCCTATTAACAATCTCCATCACACAATGATTTACACCAGACCTTGATAACCTAAAACCAAGTCTCTGCATATTTAAGCAATAGCCAACCAGTTGCTCTTCTTCATGATCTGTTAGAACTTTTAAGGACCTGGACAGTTAGGAGGACTATCATTCCGAATAGCTCATCTAAAAGTTGGTTCTGGAATATCAAAGTCTTGTGTGATACTTCTTATACTTGGGGCCTTAAGGGGCCTTTATAAAACTGAGGGCTTTTTCAATAGCATTATCTTGAATAGGTTTGTTTTTTTTAGGCATCATGGTTTTTAAATTTTAATAAATTATTTCATTATGTGCACAAAGAAAACTGCAGGTTAAATTCAGATTAAATTTAGGGTAAATATTGCCAGTATTATATATAACTCCGCACGATTTATTTGTACCTGGCACGATATTTGTTACACTTAATCATGCAACTTCAAAATTGCTAATAAGCTTGATCATGCGACTCCTAAAACTGCTAATAAACTCAATCATGTTACTTCTAAAATCGCTAATAAACTCAATTGTGCAATTCCTAAAATTGCTAATAAACACCTCAAATCTTAATTTTAATAGCCCTAACTAGTGTTCCAAATCAGATCTAAAAATGCAATCGATTAATCAGATAAAAAGTTTTTTAATAATCGATTAAAAATCGATTGTACCAACTAATTGATTAATCGATTAGTTGGTACAATCGATTAATCGATTAATTGATGATCCGCCAGTCAACAGATGCATGATCATAGCGTAACATGATGCAAATTACTATGTAAATCACTTATAGACGAAATGCCACGATCACCCAAGGAAAAATATTTTTTTACTAATTTAATGAGTCATGTCAACTAATTGAAAGTTGTAGAGCTCGTCGAGATGCATCTAACAGTGATTAGATCATCAAAATGGCCCAGTAGATGCGGAGATATCATCGAAAAACTATTGGACGACTATGTAAAATTCTATGTAAACAAACATTTGTTTACATAAAATTTTACATAGTCACCCAATTTTTTTTTGATGATAACTCAGCATCTACTGGGCCAATTTTGATGATATTACCACCTTTGGATTCGTCATAATGAGCTCTACAACTTTCAATTAATCGGCATAATTCATTAACTTAGTAAAAAAATATTTTCCTTGGGTGATCGTGGCATTTCTACCTATAATATAGATTATTATAGCAGAAATGCCACGATCACCCAAGGAAAAATATTTTTTTACTAAGTTAATGAATTATGCCAATTAATTGAAAGTTGTAGAGCTCATTATGACGAATCTAACGGTGGTGAGATCATCAAAATTGGCCCAGTAGATGCTGAGTTATCATCAAAAACGATTGGGCGACTATGTAAAATTTTATAGAATTTTACAAAGTCGTTCAATAGTTTTTCGACGATATCTCCGCATATACTGGGCCGATTTTGATGATCTAACCACCGTTAGATGCGTCTCGACAAGCTCTACAACTTTCAATTAGTCGATATAACTCATTAACTTAGTAAAAAAATATTTTTCCTTGGGTGATCGTGGCATTTCGTCTATAAGTGATTTACATAGTAATTTGCGTCACGTTACACTATGATCATGCATCTGTTGACTGGCGGATCATCAATTAATCGATTAAATCGATTCGATTAATCGACTAATCAATTACTATAGTGAATAAATACAAACTTTTTTGAGCGAAGAAATAGTTAAAAAAAAAAGTTTATCATTTATTTCGATTGATCGATTAATCAATTAATCGGGTTAATCGATTATAGCGGAAAGGTGTGACCCCTGCAGATCTCATGGTCAGACATTCGTTTGATTGGCTAATGTAGATCAATTACCCGGGTAACTTATTTATCATTTTAGAGTACTTTTTGAGATTGTAACATTTCACTAATAAAAGATTACCACTAAAGTTGTTTTTTGCTTTAAACGAACGTTAGTATTCACTATAAAAAATAATCTCAAAATAATCTCAAAAATGACGAACTTTGTTTAGAAGGCAAAATATACTGTCACCTATTGGGCTGTGCAAAGTTATACTGTAAAGTAAGGTTACGGAAATGCTTTGTTTGCTTAAGCTGCTTTATTTCTTCAGATTCAAATGAACCTTATTACTAACATTTAATTTGAATATGTACAAGATTGTTAGTAGTCAAAAATCCGGGTTTAATATTTAAAAATTCGTTGGTTCTTGTAGTTTATTTAGGTTTGTCAACTGTAAATTTAATGTTTGGACTTAAATCTTGTAGATTCTTTAATAAGTTCGGGTTTATTAGTAATAAATACTACATTGATTTCACTTTACATATATCTATCTATTCTCTAAACATGAGATAAATTCTTTGTGTGTGTTTATTAATTTGTAAGGCCTATTTGTATGGTGTTCTTTTTCGTTCTTTAATATTTTATTAAAAACGATTAAAATGATAAATTCTTGTAATTGATTGGTTAATTACCATGAGAAATCACGGGTCGATCTACAAAAATTAACCAATCATATGAATGTCTGCCTATGACTGCAGATCATGATGTCATGTGAAATCAAGCGAAATCGGCCGATTCTCCGCATCATCATCATGAAAATCATGGGCCACACTTTTTGCAAACTGCCATAATCGATTGATCGATTAATCGATTAATTGGGTTAATCGATTAATCGATTGATCGATTAATCGATTAATTGGGTTAATCGATTAATTGATTGATCGATTAATCGATTAATCGGATTAACGATTAATCGCATATTTGAAAAGCCAATTGATTAATCGATTAATCCGATTAATCGATTTTCGATTTGGAACACTAGCCCTAATTCAAGTATATTTATGCCCCGTAACCTACATAGCTCACCAACAAAAAATTTTCCGGTCATGTGACTTTTTGTGGCACAAACTAGGTGCAAACCAATTGAATTTTAGGATCAGGTGTAACGTAAAAATTGCGCTTTTTATAATTTTTCATAAAAAATCACTAATAACTTTGAAGTTTGTCTATGAAATCGTCTACTGCGCATTAACAAAAAAAATTCCTTGCAAAATTTTGGTATGGGTAGCACTCTAACCAAGCGTCTAACCCAAACCCTAACCACTCGATTTATTACTTTAATTCTTTTGCTTTATTCAGTTGTTTTGATTGTTTTGATTTTCACGTTACACCTGATCTCAAATTTTGATTGGTGTGTGCCACAAAAAGTCACATGACCGGAAAATTTTTGTGGGTGAGCTACTATCGTCATGATGCGTAACATTTGATCTAGTTCCAGATATATAAAAATATAAGCATTGCATGATGATTGTTTATCGAAAAAATTTTTTATACAGTATATAATTCACTTTGGGACTATATAAAAAGAATAATATTGGCAATATCTTGTAATCCAGCGATTGGAATTGAACGATTTTGGTACCAATCGATTTATCTAACCAAGACAAATTGATTGATACCAAAATCATCCAATTCTAATCATTGGGTCATGAGCTATGACAACTGCATCACAATACTCATACCCAACATACCCACTTTATTACAATAGTTCATAAGTTTTATACCAAATTTTTTACAGTAATTTCTGATTGAATTTAAGAATATATTTTCAACTAAACCTTAACTATATACTATCTGTTACTGCAATAGTCTGTAAGTTTTGCAACAAAATTTTTACGGCAGACATGATAGTAATTATAATAAAAATTAATTCAGTCTTAACTGCATATTGTGTACTATAATTGTCATAATTTGCAAAAATGGTTATTTACAGCAAAATTGTTTATAGTAAATCATAGTATTGCTGTAGAATTCATAGCTGTATCATGATAGCAAATTTTATAGCAAAATTTTTACAATAAATCATGATAGAATTTATGACTATGATTCTAAATCAAATTTAACCACATGTATTACCATAGTAGTTTGTAATTTTTTGTAGCAAATACAAATTTTTTAAAATAACTTATAATAGAAATTGTGACTTAATTTCAATGAATACAGTATACTATCGAATTAATAATACAATCTAACTTAGATACTTGTGTCATTATAGCTCATAAGTTTTATAATAGAATTTTTTTACAGTAAATCAAATAGAAATTATGACACTTTCAATACAATCTAACTTAGTTAGCTAATATAGTAAATTTATTGCTAGTGATATAGTAAAATTATAAGAATTAAAAAAAACAATGAATCTTTAAATAAAGGGTCTTAAAATTTATCTAAAAATGCTCGAACTTTGTTACTTTTGATGAATAAGTTTGAGTAAAATATTTCTTTAGCAAACATGAGAAAAAAAATTTAATTTACCTGAATACATTTACCGTAATAAGTAGTAATTAAAAAAAACCTTTACTAATTTGTTATAGAACTACCTACACTAAATTTTATCCTAATATTTTAATATACCAAAATTAATTATATTTTACATAGCTTACTATATTTGCTCGATGCGTTTCTTGTTTAAAATGTTATAACTCTCTTTCTAATAAGCAAATTCAAATCTGTAACTTGCAAATAAAATATACAGTAAAGAATATAGTTATAAACCCATGTTGAGATATTTTTCAATTTATTTTTATTTTATTAATTTGTTTAAAATTATAAATTAATAAGTTTTATTAGTTATTTAAACGATTAAGATATAGAGACCTATGAAAAATTATATATTAATATTAAATATGGGAACATAATTTTAAAATATCAAGATTTATACACCATTTACAAATTACATTATTGAATTTGCTTTACTAGAAAAGAAGGTATACTATTTTAATAATACCCATTTGTTACAGTTAAATTAGAAATTGACAAAATTACATATTAATATCAAATACGGCAAAATAGGTTTAAAATCGCATTATTTATACACTATTACAAGTTACAGAATTGAATTTGCTTTATTAGTGTAACGAATTAAATTTAATTTCTGAAATTGTAAATAATTCCTTATCCGTATTATTCCCACGATATAAATAATTCATACTAAACTGGGGGACATCTAAAGCGGAGCCGATTTTTATAATGAATTTTATCGAATTAACTTTAGGATTAGGGTCATCTTAGATTAGATTAGATAAGTTTAGGTAGTAATATATAAGCAGAATTGCCTTCCAGACATTTTAATTAATCCACCAAGGCATTGTGAAAATTTTAATCCACAATCTAAACGGACGTCAAGCAAAGGCGTGGAAATATGAACTTTGTGACATCGAATATTGTTGACGAAGTTTTCGGATTTAAAACATTAATAATTTGCTTTGAAAAAAATTACACAATAATGTAATGTGCCAATTATAAAAAGATAATTATGCTTATTAATAAATTTCTTAAAATTCGGTTTTTAATTTCAACCATATAAACAATATCAACACTATAAGCCTATCACTGCATCACTATTTTTATCAATAGTTATAACTAGCTATTTTAACTACGATAATGTTAGAATAAGTTTGAAATGTGATAAAACCCAAAACATAGTAATCACTAAGTATCACTAGTTTACATAACAATATCCCAAAATTGAAAATTAACATAAAAAAGCTCGATTCATAGTGTACAAATATTTCATTGAGAATTTTTTATAATTTCAATTAAGTAAAAAAAAAAAAAAAATGTTATTAGGGATTTTATATTAAATAACTTGAAAAATATATAGTGTATTTTACATCGATATAAATATCAATTTAGAATACATGTTCAAGTGATTCAGTATATAAGTTATATTAATATTAATGTAACTTAATAATAAATGAAATATTAACTCAGTAAAATATTCAAGTGTCTAAACATGTAATCACTGCGAATTCAAATTAGAAACGTTTAATTTAGCAAACCCAATCTTATGGCTCAGTGAATCATAAACGCTGTATACATTTTTTAAAAAGGTGGTACCAAGGATCCATTCATTATTATCTAATACCGAAAATTTTAAATGTGATTTTTATTATTAGGAAAAATGGTTACTGTATAACGATAAGCATTTTAATAAAATTATATAAATACCTGTAATGCCACCCATTATCATTCCATGGCATATTTGTCGATTTCTTAATTGTCGAACGCTTATCAAATCTCTTTGATCAATATCCCAATCAACACCGCCGATTTTTATTTTAACCTTAAGTTCACTTCCACAAGGTATTCTGAATATTCCATCATTCTCAATTGCATTAGGAATTTGCTGATAAATTTTGTGGACATCGTCGAATGGTACAATTATAGGGGATAGTCCTGAAACAATTCTTCCAATCCGACGTTGAAAGCTTAACGATTTATTATTAATAGTGAAGCCATCGATAAAAATTGTCCAATAATACTGACCAGCAAAAATTGCAATTCCTGTATAGACAAGTTCACCAATGTATTTACTTGGATCAATTCCACCAATAGTTAATTCACTCTCCGTTTGATCTTCATGCCTTCCAATCTTTAACGAGAATATTTGATTTGGAGGATCAAAATCTTCTTCAAGATTATCAATAAAATTATCTTCATGTGGTGTTATCAAGTCATCGTCTTCCGGGGCTAAACCGATTATACCATCAAATTCATCGAATTCAAACCTTTTGGGAAATACACTAACTAATCCAAAATTTAAGCCAATAGTATTAATGCCTGAAATATATCCACTAATATTCATAGAAGTAGTAATACCCCTTATTCCAAATACATTTCCACCGAGATAATCATAACCAAAAGGTTTATTTTTTGTTTTAAAAGATGTATCATTTATTGGATTATATTTAGCTTTATTTTCGCATCCAGCAGAAGTACAATTTATAGAGGGAATTAAAACATCCCCAAATCCGGTATCAACCATTACATTGGATTTTTGTTCGTTTTTACCGAGAGTAATTTCACAGAAATACGCATCGTCATTACTAAATTCATCTGCTAAAGACACGTTAGTAGATCGTTTTATATTTGTAGCAGCGTATGACCCTGAAGCATAATGTAATATAAGCGAATTAGAAATTGATTTCTTCTTTAGTGGAATTGTGTATGGTTTAGGTGATTTAGGTGATTTAGGAGGTAACGCGTTAACAAGTAGTAAAATTGAAGTTATAAAAACAAATATATGCAAAATGTGCATGGTGAATTAAGGTATATAATATATTTTAAATTTTATAAATATATGGGTGATTGATTCTATCTAAGGTGAATTTTTTATTTCAGAGGCTAGGAAAATTAATCGTATAATACTGCATTAGTATTAAAATAAAATATATTTAAAGGGGTTTGGAAGGTAAAAAAAAAATAATCAAATCTTATAATAAATAAACTTAAAATAAATAAAATCAGAATTAATATAAAATTTCTATAATGTGTAAATGAGTTTTCATACATATAAAAGTATTTTTTCTAAGTAATTCTTAATTTCTAATTAAACTTTGTAGAGTTAAATTTTTCTATTTCTAATGATAGTTAAATCATTAAAACGGTCCAGTAAATGTGAGATATGACCTTAATTTTTTTTGCTGTGATTTTATTAATACAAGAAAAGTACGGCATTCCACCACTATATAAAACTAATAGTAATACTGCGCCACTTTTGACTATAAAATATTTACCTACTTCCCTTTAATGATCGTCCGTGAAATAATTTAAAGGATTTACTGATTGCACCGGTAATAAACCCCACATGTTGATCTGGATTTCATAGATGGTTAGTCTTTGAAATATACAAGCAAAATGAACCCAAATGAGGGTTGATATATAAATATGTGAATTTGACCGAATGGTTTATCTTGAAAATGTTATGCATCATTTCTTAATTTAACGTCGCTGATTCCGGTCATTATTCGATTAATAAATGACTTAGGTTGGGATATTAAATACAAATGATTTACTATCATAGTGCAGCCCACTAAGTAAAATTTTTTAAAAAATATTTATTATTAATTTCATAATAAAAATCATGTATTTTTAAAATAGTATAGCTCTCTTTCTAGTAAAGCAAATTCAATTCTGTAACTTGCAAATAACATATAAATAATGTAGTTATAAAATCATGTTGAGATACTTTTCAATTTATTTTAATTTGTTTAAAATTATAAATTAATAAATTTTAATAGTTATTTAAACGATTAAGTTATAGAGACCTACAAAAAATTATTTATTCATATTAAATACGGCAACATAGTTTTAGAATATCAAGATTTATACACTACTTACAAGTTACAGAGTTGAATTTGCTTTACTAGAAAGGAAATTATAACATTTTAAAAATACTCGAGTTTTTTAACGACTAAGGCCGTTTAAAGTTAATTTTTCAGTTAACATCACTTTTAAGAACTCTCAGAAGGAGGGGCGGCAAATGAAACGAACTTATAAAATGAACTAATTATTTTTATATAACGAATTGACTTCAAGTTAAATTTAGTCTAGAGATTCTAGTTGAGTTGCTAATTAGGTTAGATAAATTTGATTCAGTAGTTAACATTTCATTCCTCTTATAAAAGAGAGGAACAAAATAAATAAATAAATAAATAAAAACTAAAAAATTTATATAATGCATTCATCCGAAAAAATCCGAAAAAAGGAACTTTGTACGTGCAATTTTTACAGCCAAAGCTCTCGTGATCTAGTGATCTTAAAGTATGTCACAGATCGAATTTTGGGTTTCTAATTCCTCAAGTTCCTATTGGTCGAATACAAATTTTGTCCTTTATTGAATGAAATAAGTCACTGATCGGATGACTTAAAAATTAATGTAAAAAAGTATCGATTCGAATAATTGGGTTGTAATTGTTATTTCCGTAAAAGTTAAATGTTTATTTAAATATTTCTTTTTACTCATTAATACTAGTTCTCTAGCTCTTCACAATCGAATAAAAAACACTTTGGAAGCATTTTTTTAGCAGTTTTTCTTGATTTCATCACGAACTGAAATTAACATATATGGGGTGCGGACAATAGAAACAACCCATTTTTACATTTTTTTAAAAAATGAATTTTTATTAGATTCATAAATTTTGACATGATTAACATTTTTCAATTATAAATGAAAGTCAGTTTGCATAATAAAAAATCAAGAGAATATAAAAGAAAAATTGCACAAGGCTTCGTAGAGCCAACACATCATGAGATTATCCGATAGTCGCCTGCTACCTTTAACCAATCAAAATCATGAAATTTGATTAATCCTGGATCAGTCCAAAAATCAAACCAAATTATTAAACTCAATTATCTCAAAATAAGATATATGTAAAAATGGGCTGTTTCTATTGTCTGCACCCCATATGAGAACAGCCAAATAGGAACTAAAATTTTAGCTTTATTTTTTATTACAGTATTTATTTTTTTTCTCATTTTTTTCTTTTTTTAATGAATTATTTTATTTATTTTATTTATTTTTTTTTAATTCATTTAATTTAATTTTTTAAATTTTTTTAATTTATTAATTTATTTTAAATTATTTTATTTATGTTAAATTATTTTATTTTTATTTTAAATTATTTTATTTTATTTTAAATGATTTTATTTTATTTTAAATTATTTTATTTTATTTTAAATTATTTTATTTTATTTTAAATTATTTTATTTTATTTTAAATTATTTTATTTTATTTTTAATTATTTTATTTTATTTAAATTATTTTATTTTAAATTTTGTTATTTTTTTATTTTATATTTGCCATATAACCACGAAATAATGCATAGAGAGTTATTTTGAATTTCAGCCTGAATTAAGCTTAATTTAGGCTGAAATTTGAAACTACACCCATTATATTATTTCTTGGTTATACAGTATTTTTTTAAATTTTATTTTTTTATATGTTTATTTTATTAGGGACACATATCCACTGATTTGATTTTTTTTGTTTATTTTGATGCACCCAAATATATAGCTACACAATATACAATATGTGTTAGCTGGTTGACATCAATAAAATTTAGAGCATGTAATTTGATATATTAATATATCTTGTTACAGTATTATATAATAGTTTAAAATTTTAACTGTTAAGCACAAAAATACCATAACTTTTGTAATTTCTATTTTTTATAGATATTACATTTTTTATCTATTTAATAACCTTTGAGCATTTAATATAAACAATTTATTAGACAAGAACATGCCAGTCTATTAGGCAAAAACCTTGTTTTTGACTATTTGATCTATTTTTATTGACCTACTCTAAAAAGAAAAAACTTCATTTTAATTTGCATTATTATAACACATATATTTTGCATTATAACCTAAAATGATCTTATTGTAATAGAAATGTTTAATATTTCTATAGTGTATGACACTTAAAGGCTAAAATAATTTTAAAAGCTAATAATTCTTGATACAGAAAAAAGATTCAAAAAAGAAAGCCGCTAACTTGTAGTTTAGTTAATTTACTACAACTTGATGGCTTTGTTTTTTTAAAAAATTATTATTTGTTTTTAAGTTATAACATTTTAAAAAGCTTAATTTTTATATAAAATATAAAAAAATTGCCAAAAATGGACCAAATCATATGACTTAGTCTTTTATGATTGGTCAATTTTAAAAAATAAAATTTTAAAAAAATCTAGCCAATTAGATTTTAGCAAATTGAAATATAAAAATCAATTTTTAGCCAATCAAAATATAGGAAATTAGCAAAACATCAAAATTTACTATAAAAAATTTCAAAATAGAACAAAGTTACATGATTTTAGTTTTTAAGTATCATGCACAATATAACCATGTTTTATAGTATGTAAATTATTATATATTCTTTTTTGAGACTTTATTGCTTTTATCTTTTATATACATGATTAATTACATTATTTTTGCTTCATGTATTATTTAACTTATATAAGCATTGTTGTGCTTTTACATACTGTACTTTACAATTATTCTTAATTGTGATCACAATTACATATGTCAAATATGATGAATTTTGTTTTAATTTTTTTTTTTTGGGTGGGTCAATAAAAATGTGTCTATTAGTATAAAAAAAAATACAAAAAATTTTACAGCTACTATGCTATATTCAAATCTAACTAATATACTAAATTTTAAATCAATTATTATATCTAGAATTTAGTTACTATGCTACTTTTAGAACCTATCTAGCATGCTATGTTCAGAATCTAATTATTTGCTATATTCAAAATTTATAATTATTTTAAATTAAACTATATATTACACTTTACTGTAACTACTGACTGTGCTTTATTCTGAATCTGACTACTATACTATATTTTATATCTAACATACTATGTTTGGTTTGCTACTATTCTATATTTTAAACCACTATGCTATGTTTATTTCAAACTATTATGCTATTCTAGTTCAAGCTACTGTCTAACTACTATACTATATCTATTTTAAACTATATACTATACTATATCATATTAGTTTAAACTACTATATTATATTTAATTCAAATTGCCTTGCTATATTCTAGTCAAATTATTGTATGAAGTCCAATTACCATACTAAGTTCAGAATCTAACTACTATACTATATCCAATTCTAACTACTGTACTATGTTCAGATATATTTTATAGTTCTGTTCTAACTACTATATTATGTTCATGTCTACTATGCTATGTTTATTCAAACTATTATTCTAAAAAAAACTATATAGTTAAATACTGTACTATTTGTTATTGCTATATACAAGCAAAACAATTCAAATAAATATGCATACTAATTGAAATGTGACAAACCTGTCCTATAAATCTAAATTGTGCAATGTCAAGTTAAAGTACTCATAGCTGATATCTTAAAATTTTAAAAAGCATTATAATAAAAATATATAAGTTCTATATACAAAGTTAGTCTTATAGATTCTTTTAATATAGATTCTAGCTATATAGTACATTTATATAGTTTGAAGGATTGGTTGACCCACAAATGATTGGTTAAGTATAAGAAGTTATATCATAAAATAATGTGTATTAGGTAATTTGACCTTAATTAGGGGTATTGTTTTAATTAGATTATATTAAAATTGGGTTTCTTTTTTAAAATTATATTAAAATTATATCCTTAAAAATCAAATCAGTAGATATAATTAAAGGGGAAGGTGCAATATTAACTGAAAAATTAACTTCAAACAGTCTAAATTAGAGATTTATTAAATTATATATTAATATCAAATATAGCAGGATAGTTTTAAAATTTCAATATTTATATAGTTACAGAATTGAATTTGCTTTACTAAAAAGAAAGTTAAACCATTTTAAAAATATACTATTTTTATTATAATATATTTTTTAGACAATTATCATTTATTGCCATGTTGATGCATCTGCTACTCTCCGATTGACTAATCATTTTGTTTGTTTTGATCTTACATTAATCAAAACAAACAAATAGTGGTATAGTAGGTGTAATAGCCCGCCCTAACCCAAAATTTTACAAAGAATTTTTTTTGCTAAAAAAAAAGCATGTTTCATAGTCAAAATTTTAAGTTAGAAGTGATTTTTTAAAAAAAAGTTGCTTTGCTTCAATTTCAAATTAGGGAGCTTTCAGAAATCAGCTGATTTCTGGGTGGGTGGGTGGGTCAGCTAAAGTATCAGGTGTAATTCTGGCCAAAATTTCATAATTCCGGCCAAAGTTGCAAAATTATTTTTGACCAAAATTATAGATTTATTAATAATATTTAATAATTAATAACTTTTGATCTACTGGACCAAATTTGATGATTCAACTACCAAAATGATCCTCTTAATGAGAGGATTCTAGAAAGCCCAAAATTTTTAAAATTCCAATTACAGGATCCTGTGATCAGAATAGATTTGTGTTACTATAAAATTTCTATAATTTATTAAATAATTATAACCCATATAGTAACACAAATTTATTTCGATCTTAGGATCCTGTAATTGGATTTTAACAATTTTGGGCTTGTTAGAATCCTCTCATTGAGAGGATCATTTTGGTAGTAAAATCATCAAATCTGCCCAGTAGATCAGAAGTTACTAACAATTAAATATTAAATTTTAATTGTTAATAATTTCTAATCTACTGAGCCAATTTTGATAATTTTACTACCAAAATGATCCTCTTAATGAGAGGATTCTAACAAGTCCAAAATCGTTAAAATCCAATCACAGGATTCTAAGATCGAAATAAATTTGTGTTACTATAAATGGATTATCTAATATATTAAAAACTTACGTGTCACATTTAGTTTACTCTGTATAAATAATTTTAAATACCCTTTTGAATCAGTCCAAATAACAAAAAATCTTATATGTCATATTTGTTTTTTCAGGTAAACAAACATGATATGTAGATTTTTGTTATTCGGACTGATCCGGAAGGGTATTTACTCAAGGTCCCAAGTGCTCTGAATTTGTAGATTACTACAGTCAGAAATTTTCCCACCGATCAGAATCTTAAATGCATAATCAGCTAATGAAGCGGTGAGTTAAATTTTTTTAAACTAATTCATTTTATAAATAAGTTTTAACACAAATAGTGTTTCAATAAGGTAATATATAGAAGTCTTTACAAGTTGTTAAAAGATCTTACCCAAGCGACTAAAGACATTTCAAGTGCTACACAATGATCTGACATCCAATTTTAGATAAGTAATATATTTATTTCATAAGAATAATATATAAATCCTATTTTTTTAAATGTATACTTATTTAGGACCCCGAGCAATCTATGAACAGCTAACTATTTTAAAAAATCTTAATATATTACTAAAAATAGAAAAGATCTACAGAAAAATAGTCAAAAATAAGCATTAATATTACTAAATATAGAAAAAATCTACAAAAAATAGTCAAAAATAAGCAAAAGCAAATAGTAACCTATCTATGTATAGCTCGGGGTCCTACTTATTTATATAATCACTTACTAGTAGATGTTTATTAAAAGAAGCTAATTTTACTTACACTATTTAATTTCAAATAGATCTTTTAGATGCCACTTATTTTCAAAATAAGCTAATTCTGAAACCTCCTATTATTGAGATTTGCTTTCATATTATATAACACGATTTGCTAAGTGTTGTAGTAATGCTATGATGAATCAAAATAAAAGCTTTAATCAATGTTCAGCTGTTATTTAATGATTCATTAAATATCATCAAAATTTTTTATGTATCCGGTCCCTTTATTTATTTTTTTTATTAATTAACCTCCGCAGAGGATGCTATGTAAGCATGTTTTGGTCCCTCTATTTCTATTTATGCTTTTACCAATTTCTATGTACTATTTACAATCCGTCAAAGATAGCAATTTAATATGTTGCTGAAGAGAATTATTGAAAAGTTCTGGTATTTATTTGTAAAAAAAAATAAATTAAATTTAATAATAATAATAATAATAATAATAATAATAAAAATACAATAAAAGATTAATAACAAATATAAAACCACTTAAAGAATAACTCCATTTATGAAGTTTCAACTAATCATGGCACTACTGTATAGAATTCTTCAAATTAATGAGCTATAAGTCCAGTATTTTATTTAAACACTAAAAGAAAATAAGACACAGACTTCAAATTTATTATTATTATTTACCAGATTTTAGCTCAAGAAAATTTGATCAATAATATTATTCCAAGGATCACATTTGGTAAATAATAAATAATAAACTTGAAGCCCAAGTTTCATTTTTGCTTGGCAATACTTACTAATTTCTGATACTGTATATTTTGGCCCATATATTAAATTGTGAATGCTCTAAATAATTCTATTTAAGTAATATAGATAAAGTTTATGAAATTGAAAGCGATATTTTTAAAATAACAATTTAAGCTAGAAAGTAGTACTTACAGAGTCCTATGTTTATGTAATTTTAGATTTATAGAAACTGAATTTTTTGATAGACAATTGTTAATTGATATCGGAGGATATTAATATCTGGGGTGCTATATCTCAAAAGCATACTAAGTAAACAGGATCGGGTACTCTAAGTAAAAATGCTAAGGACCCCAAAAACCTCACGTAGTATTGTATAACTATATGTAACACTAATATATTTAAAACCCAAACCCTATTCTAACTAATATATAAAAAGTACCCTAACCCTAAATTTTAATAAAAAACTATTACAACATATGGGTGGATACTAATATCCCCTGGTGTAAAATTCATAAATACTTTTTGATAATATGTAATGTATAAATAAAATAAGCGTTAAAATATCAGAATAAAAAAAAAGAACAATAAAAATAAATTCATATTCCTGAATTTGTAAAAATGAATTTTTGGAGCATCACAACAGGTTACATACTAGTAATTATTTAATAAGGTAGCTGTGCGACATTGTCATGCAAAACCAGGAACAGAATAAAGAATTCAGATAGAGTTGTAGATCAAATATATTTACATAGTTTAAATATGATTTCTCATTGACTATTAATTTTTACTAGATTTACATATAGCTTTAATCTTAGCTTTATATTTATGAAAGTTGGTATTATAGCAGTCTAATTGGTTTAAATAATATAATATAGTGTAACTAGGAAAATTAAATAAGAGCCCAAAATTGAAAATAATTACTGACAAGAGTCCAAAAAAAAATAATTAATGAAAAATTTGTTAGCTGACAAAATCAAATTAAATATAATAGTAAAGTTTTTCATGATTAAATAAATATTTTAAGTTTGTGATAGTAAAGTCTTAATTAGATCGATCAAAAATTTTATTCCGGTAGGACAATGCTTTTCTTATTCATCTAATGCGGCCTTTTTATATATTTCATAACGGCACAAAAATTACTCTGGATAATAGTTAGGGCGCTGACATTTATTACCTAATATCCATTTACTATAGGGGCTTACCCCCACCCCCAGGTAAGATCTATAAATAGAATTTTGGCCAATCAAATTTAACTAAGGTAAGATTTTTCTTGACCCCCCACCCCCTAAAATATTACCTAATAAATGTCAGCGCTCTTACCTCTTACTCTATATGGTATGCAACTCAATTTTAATTAATAACTCATCGATATTGGCTTATCCATTTTTATCAATATAGTATTGATAAGTCAAACAGGTTTTTAGAACTTTTTAATAAGTTGGCAAAGATCGTATTTGGTCACGTTATAATAATAAAGTTATAATAATAAAGTTAAGTATTATATCAAAATTCCCAAATTAATATTGGCCGAATATTATTGTTAATATCAAATATGAGCATAATTGAAATAGATAGTAGAATCACACTAATACTTTAACAGTTAATGCGAAATTTATATTTATTACTAGTATTTATTTGAGTTAAAAATGAAATAGCTAAATTTTTTTTATTTTTATCCTTTATATATTATGTATTTGACTTTCGATTGAATACATCAATTACATAATTAATTTACTTATACTATACTCTCTAACTCTGATTATACATTTTTTTATGTACCATAATCGTATCATTGATCGAAATACATTAAAACATGCAATAACGAAACATTCGAACCTGATACATAATACAAAGTGATAAGTATTATTCTCATTATTTATACATATATATTTTTTACTTTTTTCGAAGCGTCGCTAACTGTTCTCTTCGACTTAAGTATTATCCAATTGTCACACAGTGTGCAATATATAATAAGCACATATTTCTATATAGGGATGATAATCGATGATCTGATAATCAATTTAATTCAGGTCAACAGATTGAAAAGGGAGCTAAGCAGGAAGGCCTTGGCGTGGCGACAATTACAGTGAAACCAGGATGCCAGCAAGGAAAACCGGTTAAGCCTATAGTTTATACCCAGTCATATTATAGTGGCTAAGTTTATTTTAATTTTAAGATCGTTTCTTAATTTTTACAAGAAGAAATCGAGCTATATATGGGAGTGAAGCCACTTATACCTGAAACGGTTGCTAAGTTTGCGGCATAGATCTGTGATTAACTAACTTTGCCATGGTAAGTATCTTTTATAGTATTGTTTGAGGTGATACACAGAGTCACAAGGAAGAATAACCCAATCAGATGCCCAGATTTGTACAGAACACTTCACATGCCGCATAACCATGCACTACGTTCCTGGTATAAATTATAGACCTTTTATTATAATACAAATATATTCTTATCACAGGATCCTGTAATTAGATTTTAACAATTTTGGTCTCACTAGAATCCACTCGTTGAGAAGATCATTTGGATAGTTGTATCATCAAATTTGGTTCAGTAAATCTCAAGTTATTTACTATTAAATGTTATATTTAACTTTTTAATAATCGTAAAATCTGATTGGCTAATTGGGGTATCAGGTGTGGGTGGGTGGGGTAGGCTTATAGTAACCAACAAACAGCTGATTTCTGGAAGCTCCTTTACACCTGATACTGCATCCTAATTAGTCAATTAGGAGGTAGCAATGCATTGCCATAGTTAGTAATATAATCCGTTCAAAAAAATGCAATCTGGGTTACCCGATGGTTGAACCCATGGGTCACCTGGGTTGATCAATGGGTCCACTCGGATGCACGGGTTATCCATTTGACCCAGGTCAGATATTTATTCACAAATCTTATTACGGCCTTTATTAAAGACATGACCCTATATAATTAATATAACAATAGCACTTTATACATAATTGACCTACTACCGGTAGTGTTGTCACTTGGACGTTTTTTGGACATTTTGGACATTTTTTCAAATTAAAATTACTTAAAATTTTATTAAGATAATCTATTTTAATTTTTTCACTAATGAGTCCAGCACCTAAAAAAATATATAATTATATATTTTTTTAAATTNATTTTTTCAAATTAAAATTACTTAAAATTTTATTAAGATAATCTATTTTAATTTTTTCACTAATGAGTCCAGCACCTAAAAAAATATATAATTATATATTTTTTAAATTACTTTATTGATTAGTTAAACATGGGACATAGGCTTGGACGATTTTGGACAATCTTGGACGTTGGACAAAAAACATAGTATGGACACATCCAAGTGACAACACTAACTACTAGTACATCTCAATCTTCTTTTTATTAACCGTTTTTGACATATAACTAGTTTAAGCGATGGATATTAATTTTAACGGTGACATTCTCAAAAAGTATACATAAATAAAAGTGAAGCGTGATTGCTATAGTACGTCGTGAACACATGACTGACATAGTACGTTCGTCGTACCGAGACCAGAATTAACTACTATATTACATTTAAATAACTCAAATACTAATGCGGGAGTTAAATTTCTGAGGTGAGAGTAAGTTTTTTAATTAAAAATTCAAACATTCAAGATCTAATCTAAGCCGTCAATATTTCTAGTATAATACACAAAGATTCGAGCAAACTATAGTTAGTAATGGGCTTTTCATTCTTTATTCCCACCGTTTAGATGCTGTGAAAGTTGAAATTACTGGGGTTATTTATTAAAACTACTACTAGTAGCTACTCTAGTATTTAACTAAACTACTATCTAATAATTGTTCAAGACTTCTAAACCTTGAACTGGCAGGCGTGGAAGATTTGGTCTGAGACTTGCTTTGTGATAGTTTCTTGTAGTTTAAGTTAGTTCTAATGATCGATTTCTTCTCTTAATTAAGGTAGGCGAAGTTTGGATTATTCTTATTTTTTGTTTTACATAATATTTAATAAATTGAAACTATGGGGAAAGGGCACCTTCGTTTTTTAAATTATTGATCTGATACAGCCCTTCTAATCAATGACACATTGGGCTTTAAATTATATCGATATAAGATATTTTTAGAGTTGTTATTTAATTTAAAGCTAATTTGTCAGTCGATCAAAGAGTTGAATCAAAACATCAATCTTAAAAACAAAGGTGCCCTTTTCCCTGAATATAGCATTTTTTTTAAAAAAAGGTTCCCACCTAAAAATCAAAACTAATTAATCAGAAAGTATACTTTAAGCCTTTGATATATACGTAGATACCTTTATTAACCAAATCATTTTTTTGAATTATACAATACAAAACATCATAAAATATTCTATATCTAACTATTGTAGTTTTTAAAAAACTTACCGAATATTCTATATTCAATAAAAAATACTAAAAAAAAAACTAGTTTTATGAAATGTTATTTTTTTTTAGATTTACAGATTAAAAAAAAACGCAATAGTATATTAGCAAAAATACATTTACCTTGCTCATTACAAATTACTTACCCTGTCACTAACTTCTGAATTATTTGTCTGTCTCTGAATTATTTTTACTGTAGATAAAGTGAAAGTTTTGAATGTCTCGTTTGACAATTCGTTTTTATAGCAGACAATTCGTTTAAAGTTGAATGATATATGTGGGGTATATGACGATACATTTGGTGATTGACAAATCAAAATTAATGCTCACTCTGATACCTCAAATCCAGCAGGTCAACCCGCAGGTTGACACGTCGGATTGACCCACCCATTCCACCCAGGTTGCTACAACTCAACTTGGGTCACCACCCACCCGCAGGTGACCCAGGTGACCCCAACCTGGGTTACATCACTAGCCATAGTGATGAATGGTAATTCTTTTTTTTTTTAATAAATTTATCGACAAAATTTTAAAAACTTATTTAAGTAGGCCAATTTTACTAAAAAAATTTTGAAAAGATTAAAAAATATTTTTTTGCTATTTTTATTGAAAATGCAATTTAAAACCTTTCTTATGCTGTATGACAAAATTCACAAATTTTAATTGGTTAACAACTTTGCTACATCAATCACATTTGCATATTTGTGTATCTTCACATGCAGATCAGATGTACTGCTAACCTATCAGAAATAAAGAACAGATTCTTGCTATATGTGTCTAATTTATTGATATTCTAGCAGATAATAAAAAAACTAAATCTTGAATTAATTTCATTACAAATGTAAATATAATTTATTTTAATCAAAATTAAATAAAATTTTAATATTGCAATAAAAAAACATTTTTTTTTTACTGTTACTCAAAACATTTTTTGCTATTTTTAAAAACAAGCTTTTTGGGTCCTGATAGTACCCTAGCCATGCTGAAAAAATGATGATATTAGCTCACTTGCAAATATTTTCTGGTCATGTAATTTCTTTGTGGTACAAACTAATTAAATTTTGATATTAGGTGTAATATAAAATCAAAACAATCCAAACAATCAAATAAAGCAAAAAAATTAAAGTAATAAATCAAGTAGTTAGGGTTTGGGTTAAACATTTGGTTAGAGTACTACTAATACCAAAATTTTGCAAGTAATTATTTTTGTTAATGCACAGTAAATGATTTTATAGACAACTTTAGAGTTATTAGTGATTTTTATAAACAATCATAAAAAAGCATGATTTTTACATTACATCTGATCCTAAAATTCAATTGGTTTGCACTACAAAAAGTCACATGACTAAAAAATTTTTGTGAGTAAGCTACTAGTGATGCCACCGAAATTGATTTTTGAAAAAGGCCTATTTCGTCTTCATCAGACCATCTACAAACATGGGGTGGCAATCAATTAATCGACAATCACTTCACCGACATAACATTTCACCGACAATTATTTACCGACAAGTTTATTTTACTGACAGTTTATTTCACCGAAGCTCATTTCACCGACAAAGTAATTCTGGTCATTATCGTTAAGGTCAGGGTTAGGGTTAGGTAGAATTAGGGCTAAAATTTAGAGTGCTTTTTGGAAAAAAACTTGTCGGTGAAATGAGCTTCAGTAAAACAAACTGTCAGTAAAATGAACTTGTGGTGAGTATTTGTCGGTGAAATGTTATATCGGTGAAATGATTGTCGATGAAATAATACGAACCCCAAACATGTACTAGATCAGTGATTTTGCACATACTGAATATCGCGTGACTCTTAACTATTGAAGTTAAATTTTTTTTACTATTTAAACAAAATTTCTTTGCAACTGTTTTGATATAATTTGTTAATTTTTTTTAGATCAAATTAGGAATTAATAAAATTAAATTAAAAAAAGTTTAATCAAATTCTATTAAGTAGTTGATGAGAAATTTTCATTCAAATTTCTATGCATACTAAGAAAATAGCTATGGCGAAAATTTTCTAAATTTAAACAAAAATTTCTCAACAATTATTTGATAGAATTTGATAGAAATTTTTTAAATCAATTCTATAAAATAGTATAATTCATTTAAAAAACTTCTATCGAATTCTGTTAAGAAATTTTACTTAAAGTTTAGGAAAATTTCTAATACAGCTACTTTCTTAAAAAATGGTAGAAATTTTCTCAAACTTTGAATGAAATTTTTTGCAACAACTCAAAAAAATTTGATAAAATTTTTTTTAAAATAAATTTTGCCTTTTATAAAATTGAATTAAAAAAAATTTACATTGAATTCTATAAGATAGTTGTCAAAAAATTTTTAGCTAAAGTTTGGGAATTTGTCACAGCTATTAGAAATCAGAAAATTTTTCGAACTTTGAATGAAATTTTCATGCCACCTGCTCAACAGAATTCTATAAAAATTTTTTTAAATGAATTCTATTAATTCATAGAATTGATTTTAAAAAATTCTATCGAATTCTTTTAGATAGTTGTTGAGAAAATCTGTACAAAAATTAAGAAAAATTCAATTTATATTGTTACATACGTTGAGTGTCACATGATGTTCATTACGTTAATATCATGTGATCTGGTACATGTCTGTAGATGGTCCGGTCTGGAGCTACATAGGTCGAAAAAAATTGACTAATCACATGTCATATATCATATTTATGAATTTTTTATCATTATCTTTAATTGAAGATATCGAGCACAAACCTTAGGAACATGTCAGATATTAGCTAAAATCAGTTTACTATAGAGCCCACCCCCTTCCCCCATCCTGAGAAATTTAGTTATTCTGATTGGTTATATGTGTATATTTAGATCTGAGATTTTGTCTACCACCCCTCACAATATCAGATGATATCTGACACTTCCCTTACCAATTTTGATAAAACTTTTGTTTTATTTAATTCTATATAATAGCAGAATTAAAATTGGTATCGAAATTTGTCAGGCAGGTTCCAGTGTATAAAATCTGATCCCAAAAGTATGTGAATCTTGTGCACATTGTACACATAATTTATGTGAACAATTTTAAAAACTTGTGCACTATATAGCTTTGTTATAATTAAATTTATATAGATAAATCTGAATATGCATACAATAAATTATGTCCACAGTGTGCTCTATGTGCACATCTAATTTTACTAATGATTTTGGTGCACTATTTAACCCAAAAGTATGTGAATTCTGTGCACATTTCTAGCCAAAAATGTGTGAAACTTTTTAAAAACAAAACATGTGCACATGAGCACATTGTGCACATAGATTTTATACACTGGCAGGTTCCAATATTAGGGATTGGAACCGTTTAACCATTTAAAAATTACTCTATAGTCCGGGCAGAATTATGTTGGTCGTGGGCCGGAATTATTTTATTGCCGGCCAAAAACGGTTAAACGGTTAAACAATTAAATGAATAAGAAAATTTTTAAGCGATTCCAATCCCTAGCCAATATAACTTCGATCAAAGTTTTTGATATTTTTAAAAATGTTAGATAGAAGCCGCAGGAAGTTTTTTTAAAACTTTGATCGAAGATACACTGGTTGAACATATGAAAATCGACTTTGTCAAATGATAATAAATATCAGATTAATAAAAAAAAATTATATTAAATCATCTATATAAAAAATAATTCGTCCCAATTTAAAATATATTAAAAAAAATCATCTAGCCGATTTATTTATTAAAGAAAAATTCGAACAAATATCAGTCAAATGATAAATAATATTGACAGTCAAATTATAGAATGACAATCGACAGCCAAATTATGAATAATAATTGACAGTCAAATTATAAATGAATTTTGCCAAGGGAAAAAGGCCGTTCGAACTTTCGAGTATACAGTATTACTAGGCAATGCGTAGCATTGTGTGTCCGGAGTGTAAAAGAACAATCAAATGATCGTGATTTGCAGCCAATCAGAAAACCGGAAAGAACAGACGGAATTCATGTGACCTTGGTATCAAAATACTGAACTAAAAACAGAGTGTCCTCTGCTTCACTCCGGATAATAATCTAATGTACTTGAAAGTCCGAACGGCCTTTTTCCTTTGGCAGCATAGTCAAATTATGAAATGATAACTGACAGTCAAATTATAAAATAACAATCGACAGTATGATAATCGATATCAAATTATAAAAATGACAGTCGACAGTCAAATTATGATTGATAATCGACAGTCAAATTATAAAATGACAATTGACAGTCAAATTATGAATGATAATTTTGACAGTCAAATTATAAAAATGACAATCGACAATCAAATTATGAATGATAATTGACAGTCAAATTATGAGTGATAATCGAGCATAGAGGGCTTGCATTCCGATTGGCTGAATATCGGAATGTTACACTAATAATCTTTACATATTAGATTAGCCCCTAGCCCATTTTAACCAATTGTACACTACGAAAACGAATTGTAGAAAGTTGTAACTAAAAAAATCTTAAAGTATACCTTTGGCCTTATATATAGTCAAAATAATTCGAGAAACAGCAAGATAATTTAGAAGTTAGCTAGAAAACGTTTATTTGAAAGCATGTCTGAACAAGATTCCCATCAAGCCTCTCTAGTGAAAAAAAAGGAAAAAGAAAGAGCCAGCATTGTAATTTAAAGGATCAGGAGGGGTTACCTGTGATGACGAACAGTATGGTGCCTCTGTTGTGTTTGATCGGGTGATCATACCAAGTTCCAGTCAACATTTGGACTTGGTCGGCAAGGCTTTGTGCCGAAAACATTATAACAAATTGATTGTAAATGCAAAAAGATCTAAAGCTAACTATGTATGTTCATATCCAAAACACCAGGTATATACTTCTACAGCAAGAACTGGTACAGAAACGAATGCTTTTCTTAAGGTTCTAGAGCGTTTACTCAATTTCTTCGTGCTGCAACAAGGGGCAATGATATGTCATCATTGCTTGTACAAAACTGATGATGATCCAGAATATGTTAATTTGCCCGACTATTTGCTGCCACCAGAAAGAATTTCAAAAAAAGATATCAGAAAATTTCAAGGTAGGTCATATGTATTAAGAGACGATGTTATTTACTCTCAATCCGAATTTCAGGAACTGGAATCCATGTATTACGAAGTATGTTTAGAGCTTAATGAAACAAAATTAGGCAAATGAATGACTTTTATTTATTATTTTTGTTTATTTTATATTATTTCCATTTTATTATTATTTCTGTTTTATAAAAAAAATTTTTTTTCTTTTTTTTAGAGTTGGTTCCTCTCAGTAAGTAAATCAAGCTAATGGCAGGTGTGTTATACACAAGACAGCGTGTGTATAGCGAAAAACCTGCCTTCGATCCTGACGAATTCAATAAAATGCTTGAAGAAAATAAACCGTTATTGAAAGGTTTTTTCGATCAATTAGTAGCTGGAACTAACCTGAAAGCAAGGAGCAACATGACTAACGAAAAAAATAAGAAACGACTAGTTTCTTTTTGTTATTTTTTAGCAGGTCTTAATAATAAATTTATTAATGGAGTTAAAGCAGAGGTTGGATATTTATTAGATGCGTCTGGGGCATCGTCATCAGCAATAGAAACCTTAGCAGATGCTGGCTTAATGGTACGACGTGAGATAATTGCACGACATAAAGCCCAACATACGAAAACGCAGACAATGATAGTAGGAAATTTTTTGACAGATAATGTAAGTAATAAATAAATATATTAATAAGTTTTTTTGTTTTTTTTTTTTTTGCTTAATGCAACTTTATTAAATCATAATATATTAATTACTATAATTTTCATTAGGATAGAAAATTAATCGTACTTAATATAGATAATTTCCACAACATACATGAATACAGTCGTAGCGATTCAACACTAACACATAACACCCTCCACTTTATTACTGTATTGCTCAAAGCCTTGCCAAATACAGCGTCGATTCCGAATATTGAAGAAAGAAGCATTCATAATAAAAGGGGTATTGATGCAAATATAATTATTGAAAATTCACACTTGTTTTTTTCCTTATTTATGGCATAGTTATACGGTGCAAAGATCAGCTTTTGTTGATTTGATATCTGTACCTGAGACACACGAAGAGCGAGTTGAACATCTCTTGGTTCATAGTTATGATAACAGAATTGAACAATGTAGAGAAGATCGAAGCATGGATAATACTAAGCTTGTCGAGTTAAAAGTAGGGCTCCTTCATTTACTAGAAGACTATATAGATGCACTCCAAAGTCTGACAAACATAGGTGAAGCAAGAACTTATTTGGAGAATCAAATTTTGGTAGCACCTATGGATTATCCTGGGCAGCTTAATGTACGACGTGCTGTTAACCACAGGATTAAGCGTGGAGATTCTTCTGGTATACCACGGCAAGTTCTTCATATTGTGCCAATGATTGGGCCTCTACATGTATCCTTAAATAGTCGTGAATCTGTTTTTCTTTTTAATTATGATTTTTTGATAAACTTTTTCATGTTATTTATGGAAGTGGGAAGGGTTTGGCACAAAAGCCAAAACCTTACAAAATTAATCTTTTGTTAGAAATAGCATTTAAAGGCTGGTCACAAATTCGTTTAACCGTTTTACAGAAATTTGAGCAGTCGAAAGATCCTGAAGCCAGATACCTAATTAATCTTCTGGATAATTTTATTCCACTGGTCCTGGACTTCTATCCCATTATATTTCACAGTGGAAATTGGCCGGTTTATCGAGAAGCAATGTTTCGCATTTGGTGTATTTTTTATCAATACCAGCGAAAAAATTACAACAAGCTTCCACTAGCCTTTCTGAGCGATGTGTTTTATTGGAATAGTATTAATCATCCTATTGCTCGGACACTTACTAACTCTCTCCATGTATTTAACGATTATTATGTAGAAAATTTTCATAGTTCAATTCGACGTTGAGTCCAACCATCCAATACAGCAGATCAAATTATTCGAGAGGCACAGATAATTGATCTAATGCATAACAATAATACTTTTGTGGAAAATTTTTCTAATAATTATAATATTATTTATTCAGCGAAGCAGTTAGAGTTCCTTGAAAAAAAAACTGCTGTATTTTTGCTAAAACTTTTTACAAGTGTTTATAACAATATAGGCCAATCGGTTGCAACAAACTCAAAATATAGTTTTCCATCGCTCGGATATAGCATTGATGTTAAGGCATTGCCAATGGGTTGGAACACTATGCATCCTCCACGAACTGATAAATACTGTGATTTGGAGAACTGTACAAGGACGGATGAGGTAGGATTTATACTTATTTGTGGTCATGCTTATCATTTCGAATGTTTGTTGTTTAGGTTAGGTAGCCAGTGTAAGTATTGCAAGGATTATCTTATAAGTGGAATCGAGAAAAATTGTAAGGCTTATGATGAGAGTGTAAACTCGACTGAAAAAGCAACAAAAGTCGTAGACAAAGGTAACTCGAACGTTCCTGAAACAACAGAAACTACTACGCATACCAGTGCAGTTGAAGTTGATAATGTGGTTTTAAATAGTAATATAGATCAGTTATATAGTAATGCTATGAATAATTTTAGAGCCGCGTTGTAATCTAAATAATTAATAAAATTTTATTTAAAAAATTTTTTTCGTTGCCATTGTTATAAAACATTCACAATTCTATTAATAATAACTAAAAAAAAAAACAATAATAAATACAATTTTAATTATTACCCCCTATGATTAATTTTTGTTTGATTGCGATCGCGATTACTAAAGCCAGCAAATTTATCATGGGTGTCAAGCTCAGGTTTATGATAAATTAGCTGGTTTTAACAATCGCGATCGCAATCACAATCTTTTAATCATAAAAAAATTAATCATGGGATTCACAAACCGCAATAAAATTTTATTTTAATTGCAATAAAAATTATAATCGATAATTCAAAATTCGTGATCCTGATTGGATGAATTCCAATGTCACGGTATGAAATGATCTACAAAATTAGCCAATCGGAATGAAAGCCCTCTATGCTTGATAATCGACAATCAAATACCAGGAACGGAGTTTTCCGTAAGTGAAAATGGAGAGTATGGTGTACATGAAGGTTCATGATGTTTGTCCACAAAATCTGCACTTGGTTGGATGCCTGTTTTCTATATATGTAAACACGGATAATTTTGGACTTAAAGATTTAATCAGGGCGACCATTTAAATTAACTTCTTGTGAACAAATGTAGCATGTCTTTGACAAATCCTATATTATGATTAAAATGCTTTCTTTTCTGTTTTTACCTCAGCGAATTCCAATGCACTTGTGGCTTTTGAAACAAAACTTAATGCCGAAGAAATAGCGGATCTTTTAATAATTTTAATGACACGAATAGTATTGTGAAAATTTTAAACCAATATCTAAACGACATCAAGCAAAGGTCGTGGAAATATGAACTTTGTAACATCGATTATTGTTGACGAAGTTTTCGGATTTGAAGATATTAATAATGAGCTTTGAAAAAATTACACAATAAATGTAATGCGTTAATTATAAAAAGATAATACTGTAATGCTTAATAAATTTCTTAAAATTACGGTTTTTAATTTCAACAATATAAACAATGTCAATAAGCCTACAGTATCATGGCATTACTATTTTGTCAATAGCTATAACTAGCTATTTTAACTACGATATATGTTAGAATAAGTTTTATAATTTATAAAACCCAAAACATAGTAACGATAAAAAGTTATGTCTGCATCACTAGCATCACTAGTTTACATAACAATATCCCAAAATTGAAAATTTAATTCCGCAATACATATCATCAATCTTAAATAAGCTCGATTTCATCCTGCGTTATAGCATAAAAAAGCTCGATTCATAGTGTACAAATATTTAATTGAGAATTTTTTATAATTTCAATTAAGAAAAAAAAAATTCAATTAGGGATTTTATATTAAATAACTTGAAAAGTATACAGCGTACTTTACATCGATATTAAATATACATGTTCAAGTGATTCAGTATATAAGTTTTATAATATTAATGTAAATTAATAATAAATGAAATATTAACTTAGTAAAATATTCAAGTATCTAAGCAGGAAATCACTGAAAATTCAAACTAGAAACGTTTAATTTAGCAAACCCAATCTTATGGTTCAATGAATAATAAACGCTGTATACATTTTTTAAAAAGGTGGTACCAAGGATCCATTCATTATTCTCTAAAAATTATATAAATACCTGTAATGCCACCTATTATCATTCCATGGCATTTTTGTCGATTTCTTAATTGTCGAACGCTTATCAAATCTCTCTGATCAATACCCCAATCAACACCGCCGATTTTTATTTTAACCTTAAGTTCACTTCCACAAGGTATTCTGAATATTCCATCATTCTCAGTTGCATTAGGGATTTGCTGATAAATTTTGTGGACATCGTCGAATGGTACAATTATTGGAGATAGTCCTGAAACAATTCTCCCAATCCGACGTTGAAAGCTTAACGAATTATTATTAATAGTGAAGCCATCGATAAAAATTGTCCAATAATACTGACCAGCAGTAATTGCAATTTGTGTATAGACAAGTTCACCAGTGTATTTATTTGGATCAATTCCACCAATAGTTAATTCACTCTCCGTTTGATCTGCATGCCTTCCAATCTTTAACGAGAATATTTGATTTGGATCAAGAAAATCTTCTCCAAGGTTATCAACAAAATTCTCTTCATGTGGTGTTATCAAGACATCGTCTTCCGGGGCTAAACCGATTATACCATCAAATTCATCGAATTCAAACCTTTTGGGAAATACACTAACTAATCCAAAATGTAAGCCAGTAGTATTAATGCCTGAAATATATCCACTAACATTCATAGAAGTAGTAGTACCCCTTATTCCAAATACATTTCCACCGAGATAATCATAACCAAAAGATTTATTAGTTGTTTTAAAAGATGTATCATTTATTGGATTATATTTAGCTTTATTTTCGCATCCAGCAGAAGTACAATTTATAGAGGGAATTAAAACATCCCCAAATCCGGTATCAATCATTACATTGAATTTTTGTTCGTGTTTACCGAAAGTAATTTCACAGAAATACGCATCGTCATTACTAAATTCATTGGCTAAAGACACGTCAGTAGATCGTTTTATATTTGTAGCAGCGTATGACCCTGAAGCATAATGTAATATAAGCGAATTAGAAATTGATTTCTTCTTTAGTGGAATTGTGTATGTTTTAGGTGATTTAGGTGATTTAGGAGGTAACGCGTTAACAAGTAGTAAAATTGAAGTTATAAAAACTAATATATGCAAAATGTACATGATGATTTAAGGTATATAATAGATTTTTTAAATTTTATAGATATATGAGTGATTGATTCTATCTAAAACGATTTTTTTTTATTTCAGAGGCTAGGAAAGCTAGAAATGTTAATTGCATGATTTTTTTAATACTGCATTGTATTAATATAAAATATTTTTAAGTAGATTTGAAAGGTAAAAAAAAAAAACAAATCTTAAAACAAATAAACTTATAATAAATAAAATCAGAATTATAGCAGTTTTCAAAAATATGTGAACAGCAATTTCGTTATACACTTGTGGGAAATCGGAGAATTTGAAAATATGGATTAGTAAAAATTAAAATTCCGATTAGAACGGGTCTTGAAAATTCTGGAAATCCTGGAAATATCGTGAATTTCCCATGATATGGTGATCTGTGGCCGTTCACACCTTTTTGAAAACAGCTATAATATAAAATTTCTATAATGTGTAAAAGAATTTTATACATATAAAATTTAATTTTGTAGAGCTAATTTTTCTGATTCTAACGATAGTTAAATCATTACAATCGGTCCAGTAGATTGTGAGATATGACCTTAATTTTTTACTGTTATTTTTCTTAATACAAGAAAAGTACGGCATTCCACTACTATATATAAAGCGAATAGTGATACTGCGCTACATTTGACTATAAAATATTTACCTTCAACTGTGGACTACTCCTTAATAATCGTCCATGAAATAATTTAAACGAAAATCATTGCACGCATGCGACATATTTATTATTGGAATCACCTGACCGTCATGGCCAGATATTGAACTTTATTAATCAAATTTTTATTGATGATATGCAGCAGTAGCGTACATCGGTGCGATTGATGCACTAGCTGAGACCGGCTATGCTCCCGGAAATAGCAACCACAATTTGCGCCGGGTATAACCGTCATCAGCGTCATTTGTAATATGTATCATCAGCCGGTGGTCTCCCACACTGCAAAAAGCAGGCCGACTGGACATGAAGTTTAAAGAAATGATAAAATGGCAGGATTCCCCTGGGTGGGGGGGCTGGGTGCGAATTCGTTATCGCAATTGCGAGTTATCTGATCGTGTACGGGCCTCATCCTGATATATAATAAAATATCAATTAGTAAACATTTAATAATTCCGATTAAGGCAGTTAATTGAATGACTCTTATCTTGCATGTGCTATCCAGGTTTCTTCTTTCATACTAACAACCGCCGAACCGGTTGCTGACCAGTTGCCCGTTTTTGGCAACTAGCAGGCTTGTCTCTGCTTAGCCCGATTTTCGATCTGTTGACTTACGTCAACTTGAAGGATTTTAGTGAGTTAGTGATGTCCAAAAAATTTTGCAGGCACGTGCCTTTTTTGTGTCGCAAACCAATTGAATTTTAGGATCAGGTGTAACGTAAAAATCGCGCTTTTTATGATTTTTCATAAAAAATCACTAATAACTTTAAAGTTCGTCTATGAAATCGTCTACTGCGCATTAACAAAAAAAATTCCTTGCAAAATTTTGGTATGGGTAGCATCTAACCAAGCGTCTAACCCAAACCCTAACCACTCGACTTATTACTTTAATTCTTTCGCTTTATTCGTTTGTTTTGATTGTTTTGATTTTCACGTTACACCTGATCTCAAATTTGATTGGTTTGTGGCACAAAAAAATCACGTGCCTGCAAAATTTTTTGGACACCACTAACTTACTAGGATTTACTGATTACGCCGGTTATAAACTTCACATGTTGATTGGCCCATTAAGTAAGATTTTCAAAATTTTATCGATCAATTTATTCAATTGTCCAGTCGGAACATAAACTATATAAAAAACTGATAAGTAACTGATAAGCGAATATCACTTTTTTAATCTTAATAGCCACGCTAAATCTTACATATGATTGGTTTAAAAATTTTTTATTCATAATAAAAACTGCGGAAATTGCCATACAAATTATAGTAATTAATATCTTAATTATTACGCTTTGCAAAAATGTGTGACCTCTGCAGATCATGATGTCATGTAAAATCACGGGAAATCAGGAGATTTTTCAATTCTAAGAGAATTTTACTGATTTCCAATAAAGATGCGTTAAATGTAGTTTCTATAAATTGATTACTAATCAATTCATGAAGTCAAAATTACGTATCAATATAAAATATTACAATGCTTTTTAGATCTTCAAAATATGTACTTCGATACTATATTTTATTAGCATGCCTCCTGTATAGTAAAGGCTTGAAGTGGCGTATTATTTATCTACATTATGATGGCTATTCATTATCTTAATAAGAAACTATTACACCAAGAGCACAAGGAAAAACTGAAAGTTTCTCTTGTACTTAGTGAGTAATTATAAAGTACTATTTTTTTGACGAACATAATCTATTTGCTCTTTCACCCAATTAGGATTAACCTCTATGTGGCGCATCAGATAAGTTGCAATTGCATATGTTTTGCTGTAAGTCAATTCCACAATACAAGCATTTTCGACGATATTTTAGCTTTGTTTCTTGAACGTCAGCCATTATGACCAAGTATTAAAGGAATAATTATGTAAAAAGAAAGAAAATATGTTTGTCGAAAAAAACAAATATCAAAATATATGAATGACGTATTTTTTTATATATGATCGCTGATCGAAACTATGATTGAAAGCATAATTTAATATATAAAGTAAATTTGAATTTTTTATTAAGAATCACAGAGATTTTCCGTCATCACCGTGAAAATCACAGGGTCACACTTTTTTGCAAAGCGCTATAATTTAACAACTCTCTTAAAGTCGTGAAACGTGAATTTGCCAAATTTTCTTCCGTTGTTTGATTAGCTAATGTTAACAAAACTATTTTGCGCGAAAAAATAGCTAAATAGGTCAATCAAAAATTTCACGAATTTGAAAGCGTTTTGTATAATGGTCTCAAGTTCAAGTGAAGTGCAAGTGCAAGAACAAGAACAATTGTTCTGGAATAGATAAAAAGAAAAAACTTGAGATTAATACAAAACAAAAAGTGAATATATTAACAAATATTAAGAAAAATTACATTGCATCAAAGGTTTAAATGATTGCTTTCTAAATATTTCCATTTTTCTAAATTTTTTGGTCGGAATTTTTGCCGCCCAGATTATCTGATAATCATTAGTTCGTAGTTTTAACCAACCAATAAAATCATGGTTATATCTAAAATGTGATAAACTAATATAGCAATATAAATAGTCATTATGCTTTAACTTTTTGATTGGTTATAACCCGTGATAAAAATGTTAATACTAAATATATCGATGAGCAAGTATGTCGATTTGTAACAAAATTTTTTACGGTGACTTATGACATCATTAGTTACGCCATATATAAAAAATCGGGTTATAAAATAAAGCACAATTGAGACGTAACTAGTGATGTAAATAAGCCTGCATTTATACGGTAAATCATGAATCAACCAAATATGGTAGAATAGTACGAAATAAGGGTATTCTACACCCGAAATTATAGCAGATCAGTACAGTACAAGCCGATTTTTACAATCCATACTGATCAGCTATAATTCTAACCCAAACACTAATATATAAAACACCGGATCAGTGTGGTACAATTTCGGTGTACTATACTGATCTGTAATTTCCCCATACTATTGTCACAATTCGAAATTGTGACATTAGAAGATTCGAACTTCCCGAGTAATTTACCCCTTGTAGATAGATCTTCTCTTTATTTAGTATAGATAACTTCACTTCTATTTTTGTATAATTCATTAAATGTTAGTCAAAATTCGTGTAAACTTGATGATTGACATAATCACCCCTTTTTGTAAAATCTTCATAACACGTTAACGTGTTAGCACGTATGCGTGTTAAGGGGCGCGGATTATAAACATTCTCAATAGCACGTCAACGTGCTAGGCTTAGTTGTACCGTCACGTAGCGTGTTAAACAACACGTTAACGTGCCAAACAACACATCAACGTGTTGTAAATGTATATAAACGAATGAATTTGACTTCAATAAAAATATCGACCACAATCCAATACAATAGAACCCAATACAATACAATAGAATACAAGTAGAGAAGTTCTCTTCGATTTTACTTAAAGAAAAATAAAGGAAGTAAGCTAGTGTAGTGCTGAAGAGACCTTATTCGAGTAAATCCAAAAACTTATCTCCTAGTAAATATTAGAGTTAAATTGGTAAAACGTATACGCTCTACCACCTTAATAGTTACACTATACATATACAATTCTGATCATCTGGTCATCCGTACCATATTGATCTGTTATAATCTCATGACACTAAGTATCGTACTGAAATTTTTTTTTACAGCAAATTACCACAACAATAGTCGGTAAGTTTTGTAACAAAATTTATTACAGTAAATTGTGATAGAAACCATAACTGTTAATTCCAATACGAACTAACTCAAAACCATATTGCTTTGGGTGTTCGATACACTATAAAAATCAAAACTATATGTGGTATCACAAAATTCTAACAAGACAGATTTTTAAATGACTTTTACTGATTAACTAATGGAAACATTTTATATGTAAACATGAGTCACATTTTATTAGATGCACAAGTTGTATCATTTTTTCCTAAAACTTCAATACAAATCGATTCACGCTCCTTATTACAACGAAATTACAGTCTATTTATTTTTTTCATTACATATGGTATAGTTTATTTTTTTCTAAAAAACATTTTAATTACATTTTTATTTGGGTGGCCGGGAAAAGTTTGTAAATAAAATTGATAAGCTTGATCAGTTAAAATGCAAATTTCGCTCTGTAGTTTGATTCATAGGCACTTACTATTAATCGTCCTGGGATTTCACTTTGTGATTTTATGTCAGTAAAGCTGTACATCTAACTAAACCTGGAGAAGTACGGATTGTCAGAAATCTCTGATAATTGATTTTTATGATATCACATATAATTTGTCTGGGGTCTCTATCATTTTCTCGACACACTTTCCCAAAAAATAAAATCCCTACAAATTGGCCGGAACTAACTCTAACCTTAACCTAATTCGGGCTGACTTGTTGGAATTTTGACATAGTCTAGAAAGTGTTTGTCAGGAAAACAATAGGAACCAGTTTTTGTTTTACATAGTGTACTGAGCACCCAATACTGTGTGTTATCACAATAGCTAACAAGTTTTGTAACAAAATTTATTCATCTACATTAGAGTTGGGCACTGAAACCTTTTTTGCTAAATCCGAAAGTTTCAGGTTTCAGATTATATTTTCTGAAACCTTACCGAAACTCCAAAACCTCATCTGAAACCCAAAACCTTATCTGAAACCTGAAACTATTTAAGATTAAATTTGACTTAGATGAAGAAGAAGGAACTATGTGGGAGGATATAATAGTCTTACCTCTTTATAATCACACTTTTGGGACCATAGAAACCTTTTTAAAAAAATGTTCTTATAAAGAGGTGTGCTTATATAGAAGTCTTTTGTTATATATTAATTAGTAATTGGGCCTAAATATAGTGTGATTATAAATAAGTTTTTATATGTGTGATTATATAGTGTGATTATAAAGAGATATGACTGTAGATTTATTAAAATTAATTGATTTAGAAAATAGTATTTTCAAGATACAGATAATCAAAAATTATAGAAAATTCAGATGATGAAACTGATTTAAATAATATTCTTCAAGTTTTAAATTATAAACCAAGTAAATTAGCACAAAAATTCTTGATAATATTGATAAAATTTATTATTATTAAATATTAAATAATTATATTTTTATTAAAATTATCTGTTTATATTATATATATTGAGATTATTTCCTTAATTATGTTTTTTTATCAAATTTAATAATATAAAATATTTATTTATATTATGTATTTTATTATTTATTTATTTATTATTAATATATTTCTTATTATATGGGCTAAGTGCTGCGAAAAGGGACCAAATTGACAAAACAAAAGATCTTTAGAAAATCAATTTTTGTATTGTAAATCTTATAATAACTTATAAGAAAATGCAAACTTTAAAGGACTACACTGCAAAATTTTATTAATAAAACAACTTATGAGTTTTAAGTAAAAAATAATCCTAATATCATTCTAAAATGATTTTTATAAAAAAAATTAATTTTGAAAAATTGTCAATTTGGTCCAAATTTTATTATTTATATGATTTATTAATTGATGATCCAGATAAGATTTGCAGAATTACTATATTGGGATGATAGTAAATTTTGGAGATAAGTACAATATAAATTTTTATTATGTGCTGAAATCTGAGTGAAGTCAAATGAAAAGTATTTTTTTATTAAGTTAACAATACGTGCAGATTAATTGAAGAGCTTGTTGAGACACATATAACAGTGGTTAGATTATCCAAATTGGCCCAGAGGATGGTGAGATATTATTAAAAAACAATTGTCTAAAATCTCTATGTAAACAATATTTGGTTATATAGAGATTTTATATAGTTAGCCAATTATTTTTTAATAATATCTCACCATCCACTAGGCTGATTTGGATGATCTAACTACTGTTTGATGCATCTTGATGAGCTTTACAGCTTTCAATTAATCTGCATGTATTATTAACTTAATAAAAAAAACTTATTATTTGACTCTGCTTAGATTTCTGCATATAGTTAATATCATAGAAATTTTGCCCAATTCTACAGTCAGACCTCTCTATAATCACAAGTTGGTTATACCCTATTTTGGTGATTATATCCTGGTGTGACTATAAATAAATTTCTTGTCATGCACACATGACCAAAGAACAATAAGTAACTTATTTGCATATATTTGAAATACTATTAAAAAATTTAAAATGTTTAATAGTAAATAACTTTTGATCTAGTGTCCCAATCTGGATAAAATAATCACCAAAAGTGTGTTTGATTCAATAAGATAATCTAAAGAGTCTAAAATCGACCAAATCTAGTTACAAAATGCTACAATCATAAAGAATTTTTTACTTAGATGTTTAAATTTAATCAACTCTTAAACATGTAAAATAAAACAAATTCATAATGATCACAAAAACTTGTAATTGGATTTTAATGATCTAGGGTTCATTAAAATTGTCTCATCAAGATGAACATTTTGGTAGTTGTTTCATCCAAATTGGACTACTGCATCAAAAATTATTTACTATCAAACCTTTAAGAATTTTTAATAAAAAATTTTCAATAATGAATATGAATATTGGCTATACAGATGTTATAATCCAGATTTAGTCAAATTTTGTAATTATAATGAGGGTTTATTATTAATAAAAATGATAAAAAATCAAAATTTTTTTGTAATAGTGATTATAGATGATTTGTAGCTATAATGAGGTTTTTTTATATTTTTAAGTCTGTTGAACAATATTGGGTGCTTAAATAGAGGTACAGTCAACCCTCCATAAATGCAACCTCCATAAATGCAATACCTCTCTAAATGCATATTTTTTTCTATTCCGTAAAATGTTATTAGTGCTAAATGCACATTCTATATTCTGTAAATGCACGTTCTCTTGAATAACATTTTATATCACACTAACCTCCCTAAATGCACGTGGCCAATCAAATTTTAGTATTTAAGATAGGTTATACATTTTGGTAGAAGTTACACAAACTTGATAATCTAATTTTTAAAAGCTGCAATTTAATTGGCTCTCTCTAAATGCAAACCTCCCTAAATGCACGTTGTAGGCTTGTCCCTACGAGTTGCATTTATGGAGGGTTGACTGTATAACAATATAAGGTGTGACTATCAAGAGGTCAGACCATAATATATAAATTTTGCTAATCTTATCTGGATCAGCAATTAGATAATAGATCAATATATTATTTTAAATTTTAAGTAGTTTTGAGCTAAGTTGTAGCAAATTAGCTAAACTACAAATAGTGGCTTGTTTTTTGTGATATTGTTTTTATATTAAATATTAAATTTTGTAAAGCCTTTAAGTGTTCTGCACTATAGTACTACTTTTTTTTTTGCATTTTTTTAATTCATTTTGCCTTTCTAATATATTGTTGTTCCATCTTTATACAATTTCTTTTCTCCTTCTTTTGCTTGCAAATTTATTGCTTTTGTACTTTCTTGATTTCCTGTACTATCTGTTTTTAAGTAGCTATTTCTTTTTTTTGGCCTTTTTTGTTGGCAGTTTTTTCAGCTTCTTTTTTTATATCCTTCAACAAATACAATAATTCTTTGCTAGTAAGAAGCTGAGCAAAAGGCATGGTCTTACCAAACCTAAATTGGAAGGAAACTACTACTATAGAGGTAGATCTGCAAATTGGGGATACGAACAAAATGATGAATCATCCGGTAGAAAGTACAATGTACAAAATAAAGCTCTCTGGCCTAACCAATAGTAGAACATTAACTGCTCTACAAGAAGTTGGAAGTAGTACAAAAATGTATTACAAATCCAGTTGGGAGTAGCTGTATTACATAGGAGGAGTAAGAGCTAGCTTGCTGAGGATAGAAGTGGTTCTCACTCGGGCCAGTTATGCAACACAGCCAGTGCTTACCTACCTTTAGGGGAAGTATCTGCTAACCAATCCAGATAGTATATCTGCAGTAATATACAATAGATTACTGAAAGTAGTGGGCAAAGCTTAGCTTGTGCCCCTACTAGCACATGATTATCTCAGGACACCAAGGTTTAGGAAGTAACCGTGAGGTTACGATCATCTGGGCAAGGCTCTTGCACCTATTTAGAAGTATAGGATCAGCAATATGAGAGAAGCGAGGAATATAGTAAATAGCAGAATAACAAAATAGAAAGTAGTCCAAAAATTCAGGTTATACAAAAAGTGGGATATGGAAAGCTCTGGTAGGTTTAGGTCACAGATAGTCAAGAATCTGAGTCTCTTGTACTTAATATAGTATAATATTGTATCATATAATATATACAAATATATACTTAATAATAAAGTCTTCGAGGCACGACCTTACCTTAAAAAAAAAAAAAGCAAAAGGCATGGTCTTGAATTTTTTTTTTTAGTTGTTGAGTTTTAGACTGTTTTTTTTTTATCTTTATTTGGTTCTTCAATCTGTGCTAAACATTGGTACAAAGATTATTTAAACACTAGCTGCAAGAGACTGGTACCAGAATTTTTATAGAGCTCTAGTTCAGATTCTAAGTATTCAACCCTCTTATTAAGCTATCCTATTTCTGGTTACAATTTTTTATTTGCAAAGGTTGGGCTAAGCTGACTTGGAGCAATCTTAAATAAAATAAATAAAGTTAGTATAATAAGCAGGTTTCTAGATTGAATCTTTGTGTTCTTATTAAGGGCCTCAAATAGCTAGAACAGGACCCCAAATAATCTATGTGAGGTTATATTTGAGTATCATAGTAAAAATTTTTTTGGTTAGCACTTTTGGTTTGGTATATTAAGCTTCATTTTACATATTAGATCAAACTTTTACTCATTTTTATCTTTTTTTGAAATACAATGTCTCTAAAAAAAAAAAAAA
>QKWP01000036.1:170923-220436 GCA_003550325.1 Gigaspora rosea
AAAAAAAAAAAAAAAAAAAAAAAAAAAAAAAAAACTTATATTCACTAAAAAAAACAAACTTACGCTCACTAAAAAAAAAACAGACTTAAGCTCACTAAAAAAAAAAATACAAAGTTCAAAATCCCTTAAGCCCATTTACTCCACAAGCTACCAAGAATCATAAATATATATACCACAAGTTGTATAAAAAACTTAAAAAAAACCCCCGTTGTTACACTTGAAAAATTAAAATTTTTCTTCTGATAGCCCTATCGGTATCCCATAATTAAATTACATTGATCACTCTAAATTCTTGAACCGTAAACTCCGATTATCGATTTAATCAATGACCAATTGACATTTGAATATTCTTTACTATTTCTTTATTTGTTACTATATACATATTTCTGTTATTTCCTATTTTGTTATATATATCATTTCTTATTACTATATTGGGACATTATACTAAAGATTGGATCGAAGTCTTTTATAGATACGATAATTGATCGGAAGATGCATCAACTGCTACCATCCCGGCCTCCGTTTATACCAACGTGCTTGAATAAGAAGTCTTCAGTACGTGTCTCATAGCGATACTTGATTATTTAGCCTATCTTGGATGCCCCAAAGCATTCAAATATTTTCAGGAATCTGCTGATATGTTTCAAAATTTCATTTTCACATACGGAACTTTTAAATAAGGCAAAGGTGTAGTTGAAATCAAGATGATTAATGAAGCGATTGGTATTGAAAAGAAGCGAATAATTCTAAAATAAGTTGACCGCAAGTAAAAGTTTTCTTAAATAGAGTACTGTAATTAATTTATGTATCTAAAAACATGTATTTAAAGGCTCGAATTCTGCCTCTAATAAAGACTTCAGACTTCAATCTGATCCTTTGTTTAATAATAAACCTTAACTCTATATAAGTTAGTAGGCATTTCAAAGCTGAAGACAACTTATATACAATTTTTATTATCGAATTCTCAATACTGCTTGTTAGCATTACGCTGCTGTTTTATTGGTTATTTTATTTATTGTTTGATTATTTTGACATTGCTGCTAATACACATATCGATACACCAATATTTAATTGTTTTATTGATACCGTATATTCCCGAAAATAAGCAACCTTTTTTGGCCAAAAAATTACATGAAAAATGAGGTGTTGCTTATTTTCGAAATATTGAATTTTTTAAAAAAATTGAAAACGTACTAATAAAAAGTTATCCAAATGACACCAAATTTTTACTATAAGTGTATTTTTATGCGCTGAACAAGTTTACTTAATCGACCTTTTGAAGTTTACTTAGTAAAAAAACTTTTATATGTAGCAACTGCTAACGCGTTTTTTGAAAATTTTGAAAAAAACAGGGGGTTGCTTATTTTAGTGGGTTGCTTATTTTCGGAAATATACAGTAATACGTTTAAAACTATAGATAGATTTATTTAACTGCTTATTGTTTGATTGTTTTTACTGATTAACGATTAATATCATTAAATAACCCCTTTGTTTAATTATATATCGATTTATCCCTTTTTAACCCTTTACACTTGATTCAACTCCTTTTACACCAAAGCTCCCTAACTTCTTCATAATTCTCTCTTTGGAATTCTCTGCTATTAACTCATAAATATCATTCACTATCCTGATAGCTCTACTGGCATGTCTGATATCTCCAAACTGGATAGTAACACCGTTTTGCACAATTTTTACACCTTTTTCTCTTTTACCCTTCTCTCCCTTTTAACCCTCTCTCTTTAATCCCTTTTTCCTTTTATCACTCTTCCTTTTTACCTGCTGGGTTACTATTATAGCACAGATTTTAGCACATTTCAAATATAACATTTATAAAAATTATTCCCATTAGCATTCTTTTAAATATACCTATTTTGCCATTTAGCAGTTTTCAAATATAACCTTTTTTTCTAATACCTACTTTTCAAATATACCTTTTTTTAAAAAACAGGTCTCCATTAGCTATTTTTCAAATATAACATCATATAAATTATTCGGGGTCCTGCTAGAACTAATAGTATTAGGATTGAATAGCTATATTTTTGTTGTCTTGAAAGCATTTATATATACCGGTAGCTATAGGAGTAAACAACTTAATATAGGCCTGTCTGAAGATTTGAGTAAGCATGTTTTGGTCACTGGTTTGCTATTATTAGTAAAAAAGTTGTTTTTATTATTATAGGCCTTTTTGAGCTAAACAAAGGGTAATTTAGCAAGTTGTAGAATATAGATAGTATATTGTAGAAGGGCATAAAAAAGAATGTTGTTTAGATAACAGAAATTTATACAAGTATAGTTAAAATGGCTTTTGTGTTTGTTAAGAATTAATAAAACAGAACAAACAGAAGAAATTAAATTAACAAAATGCTCTATATATTTTTTAAATAGGTTCTTTTATATATAACCAGTTTTAGTAAACCCTATTATAGTGCTTGCAAGTGCACTGTCCTTCTCTTATATACTAGTAATAGTAGTACAAAGTTCCAGTAGCAAAAATAGTTGGGTATACAAAAATGTGTTCATAATTGCTACTACAAGAAACTTGATGAACTTGATATACTTCTTTTTTGGTGATACTTTTTGAAGTTTAGGTTCAATACTAGTTCAATAACAAAACTTATCCTATCTATATTCCAAATTTGATTAGGGTGAGTGATATTTTCAATAATTTTTTTAAGTTTATTAAATTGATTATTAATAATCAAAAGATTTGTATTTTGGGCATGTGCTTTATTTAAGGCTTTTAGAACATAAAACAAAGTTCAGAATAATCCTTAAGAAACTGCTACCATAGGACCCCAAATAATCTATGTAAGGTCATAGTTGAAAAATAACTAATGGAGGGCCATTTTTCAAAAAAGATTATATTTGAAAAGTAGGTATTGGAGAAAAGGTTATATTTGAAACCCGCTAAATGGCAAAACAGATATATTTTAAAGAATGCTAATGGGAGTAATTTTTATAAATGTTATATTTGAAATGTGCTAATGAAAAATCTGGGCTATAATAGTAATCCGGCAGGTAAAAAGGAGAGAAGAGTAAAAGAAGTAAAAGAGAGAGAAGGGTAAAAGGAAGAGAGGGTAAAAGGAAGAGAGGGGTAAAAGGGAGAGAGGAGTAAAAGAGAGAGGGGGTAAAAGGGTGAGAGGATAAAAATTGGTCAAAACGGCCTTTTTTTTTTTTTTTAAGTTTTTTGGCTCAATTTCTGGTATATATATTTATAATCCTTGGCAGCTTATGGATCAAATGGGCTTAAGAGATTTTGAACTTTTAAAAATTTTAAAAATTTTATTTTTTTATTTTTTTTTTTTTTTTNGGTTTGTTTGTTTTTTTTTTATTAGAAAACATTCTGTTTTTTTTTTAGAAAACGGTTTGTTTTTTTTTTATAGGGAATGGTTTGTTTTTTTTTTTAGAGACATTGTATTTCAAAAAAAGGTAAAGATGGGTGAAAGTTTGATCTAATGTGTGAAATGTAGCTTATATATACCAAACCAAAACCGCTAACCAAAAAAATTTTTACTATAATGCTCAAATATAACCTCACATAGATTATTCAGGGTTCTGCTACCATCATGCTTAACTGGACCATTCTTATTAAAAGAATGTGTGCACCTATCCCTATTAACAACTCTATTATACAATAATTTATATTAGACCTTGATAATCTGAAACCAAGTCTTTGCATATTTAAGAATAACTAACCAGTTGCTCTTTTTTATAATCTGTTAAAACTTTGTAAAAACCTGGATGGTTAGAAGAACCATTATTCCAAATTGCTTATCTAAGAGTTTGTTCCAGAATAACAAAGTCTTATTCAACACTCTTTATACTTGGGACCTTAAAGTTATTTGAGAAGTTTTTTATAAACCTGAGAGCTTTTTTAATAGTATTATCTTGAATAGCTTTGTCTTTTTTAGATACTATAGTTTTAATTTTTACTTTATTTTTTAAAAATTTTAATAAATTGTTTTATAAAGAAAACTGCAGATTAAATATGAATTAAATTTAGAGTAAATATTGACACTATTTATATATAACTTGGTATAATTTATTTATACTCAACATAATATTTGTTACACACTTGATTATGTGACTCCCAAAATTGCTAATAAGCTTGATTGTGTACCTCCTAAAATCACTAATAAACTCAACCATGTGACTCCTAAAATTGCTAATAAACTCAATTGTGTAATTCCTAGAATCTTTAATAAACACCTCAAATCTTAATTTTAATAATCTTAATTCAAGTATATTTATGATGTGTAACATTTGATCTAGTTATAGATATATAAAAATATAAGCATTGCATTATGTTTGTTTGACAAAAAAATTTTTTATAGACATACAGTATATAATTCTCATTGGAACTATATAAAAAAAATTATATTGGCAATATCTTGTGATCCAGTAATTGGAATCGGACGATTTTGGTACCAATCAATTTGTCTAACCATGATAAATCGATTAATACCAAAATTGTTCAATTCTAATTATTGGGTCACAAGCTATAACAACTGCATCACAATACCTATACCTACCTTATTGCAATAGTTCATAAGTTTTATATTGTACCAATTTTTTATAGTAATTTCTGATTGAATTTAAGAATATATTTTTAACTAAACCTTAACTATATACTACCTGTTACTACAATAGTCTGTAAGTTTTGCAACAAAATTTTTATAGCAGACATGATAATAATTTTAATAAAAAATTAAATTCAATCTTAACTGCAAAATGTATACTACAATTGTTATAATTTGCAAAAAAGTTTATTTACAGCAAAATTGTTTACAGTAAATCATAGTATTGTAGAATTCACAACTGTATCATAATAGCAAATTTTATAGCAAAATTTTACAATAAATCATAATAGAATTTAGATTATGATTCCAAGACAAACTAAATCAAATTTAACTTCATATTGTGTATTACCATAGTATTTTGTAATTTTTTGTAACAAATACAAATTTTTTAAAATAACTTATAATAGAAATAGTAACTTAATTTCAATGAATACAGTATACTACTGAATTAATAATCAAACTAATTTAGACATATATTGTATTATCATAATAGCCCATAAGATTTATAATAGAATTTTTACAGTAAATCAAATAGAAATTATGACAATTTCAATACAATCTAACTTAGTTAGCTAATATAGTAAATTTATTGCTAGTGATATAGTGAAATTATAAGAATTAAAAAAAAATAATGAATCTTTAAATAAAGGGGCTTAAAATTCATCTAAAAATGTTCAAACTTTGTTACTTTTGATGAATAAGTTTGAGTAAAATATTTCTTTAGCAAACATGAGAAAAAATTTAATTTACCTGAATACATCTACCATAATAAGTAGTAACAATTAAAAAAAATTCATTAATTTGCTATAGAACTACCTACGCTAAATTTATCCTAATATTTTAATATACTAAATATTCATTATATTTTGCATAGCTTACTGTGTTTGCTTGATACATTTCTTGTTTAAAATGTTATAACTCTCTTTCTAATAAAGCAAATTCAAATCTGTAACTAGCAAATAACATATACAGTAAAGAATGTAGTTATAAAACCATGTTGAAATATTTTTCAATTTATTGTATTAATTTGTTTAAAATTATAAAATTAATAAGTTTTATTAGTTATTTAAACGATTAAGTTATAGAGACCTACAAAAATTATATATTAATATTAGGGTTAATATATTTGTAACCATAGGTTACAATAAACTTTTTGTAGCCAGGTCCATAATTAAGCCCAGATGTAATATAGTTAGGGTTAGGGTAATGTTAAAGTTAGGGTTAGAGTTAGATTGTGATCGGTTAGGGTTGGGGTTGGGGTTAATGTCAAGATTACTACAAAATCGCGAGAGGTGCATTTTTTGTTAGTAGTACAACAGGGGTTACCCTAGTAAAATTTTGAGTTATTAACAATTTTATAAAATACGGTTACAGTAACCATGGCTACAAATATATTAATCCTTAATATTAAATATGGCAACATAATTTTAAAATATCAAGATTATATACCATTTACAAATTACATAATTGAATTTGCTTTATTAGAATAGAAGTTATGCCGTTTTAATAATACCCATTTGCTACAGTTAAGTTAGAGATTGACAAAAATTACATATTAATATCAAATACGACAACATAGTTTTAAAATCGCATTATTTATACAATATTACAAGTTACAGAATTGAATTTGCTTTATTAGTGTAACGAATTAAATTTAATTTCTGAAATTGTAAATCATTCCTTATGTATTATTCCCACGATATAAATAATTCATACTAAAATGTGAACATCTAAAGCGGAGCCGATTTTTATAATATATTTTTTATCGAATTAACTTCAGGATTAGGGTCATCTTAGATTAGATTAGATAGGTTTAGGTAGTAATATATAAGCAGAATTGCCTTCCCGTCATTTATTTAACCCACCAAGGCATTGTGAAAATTTTAATCCACAATCTAAACGGACATCAAGCAAAGGCGTGGAAATATGAACTTTGTGACATCGAATATTGTTGACGAAGTTTTCGGATTTGAAAACATTAATAATTAGCTTTAAAAAAAATTAAACAATAATGTAATGTGCCAATTATAAAAAGATAATTATGCTTAATAAATTTCTTAAAATTCGGTTTTTAATTTCAACCATATAAACAATATCAACAATATAAGCCTATCACGGCATCACTATTTTTATCAATAGTTATAGCTAGCTATTTTAACTACGATAATGTTAGAATAAGTTTTAAAATGTGATAAAACCCAAAACATAGTAATCACTAGCATCACTAGTTTACATAACAATATCCCAAAATTGAAAATTTAGCAATACAGATCATCAATCGTAAATAAGCTCCGATTTCATCTTGTGTTATAACATAAAAAGCTCGATTCATAGTGTACAAATATTTAATTGAGAATTTTTTATAATTTCAATTAAGTAAAAAAAAAAAAAATGCAATTAGGGATTTTATATTAAATAATTTGAAAAGTATACAGCGTACTTTACATCGATATTAAATATCAATTTAGAATACATGTTCAAGTGATTCAGTATATAGGTTTTATTAATGCTAATATATCTTAATAATAAATGTTGGGGATTATGCTGAAAATGGATTATGCTGAAAAATTTTCATATTTTATTATGAAATTGTAAATTTTTTTAGGGCCTTTTTTGTGGCCTTTTTTTATATAGTTAGATTAGGGTTAGGGTGTAGTTTTATTAATAAAAGAGTATATGTGGGTCTTAGTAGGTATTATAGGTTTAAATAGAGACCCCAAATTTTCAGCATAATCCCCCACAATAAATGAATATTAACTTATTAAAATATTCAAGTAGCTAAACAGGAAATCACTGTAAATTCAAATTAAAAACGTTTAATTTAGCAAACCCAATCTTATGGCTCAGGAATCATAAACGCTGTATACATTTTTTAAAAAGGTGGTACCAAGGATCCATTCATTATTATCTAATACCGAAAGTTTTAAATGTGAATTTTTTATTATCAGGAAAAATGTTTACTGAATAACGATAAGCATTTTAATAAAATTATATAAATACCTGTAATGCCACCTATTATCATTCCATGGCATATTTGTAGATTTCTTAATTGTCGAACTCTTATCAAATCTCTCTGATCAATATCTCAATCAACACCACCGATGTTTATTTTGACCTTAAGTTCACTTTCACAAGGTATTCTGAACATTCCATTATTATTCTCAATTGCATTTGGGATTTGCTGATAAATTTTGTGGACATCGTCGAATGGTACAATTATTGGGGATAGTCCTGAAACAATTCTTCCAATCCGACGTTGAAAGCTTAACGATTTATTATTAATAGTGAAGCCATCGATAAAAATTGTCCAATAATACTGACCAGCAAAAATTGCAATTCCTGTATAGACAAGTTCACCAGTGTATTTACTTGGATCAATTCCACCAATAGTTAATTCACTCTCCGTTTGATCTGCATGCCTTCCAATCTTTAACGAGAATATTTGATTTGGAGGATCAAAATCTTCTTCAAGATTATCAATAAAATTATCTTCATGTGGTGTTATCAAATCATCGTCTTCCGGGGCTAAACCGATTATACCATCAAATTCATCGAATTCAAAACTTTTGGGAAATACACTAATTAATCCAAAATGTAAGCCAAAATTATTAATGCCTGAAATATATCCACTAATATTCATAGAAGTAGTAATACCCCTTATGCCAAATACATTTCCACCGAGATAATCATAACCAAAAGATTTATTTTTTGGTTTAAAAGATGTATCATTTATTGGATTATATTTAGCTTTATTTTCGCATCCAGCAGAAGTACAATTTATAGTGGGAATTAAAACATCCCCAAATCCGGTATCAATCATTACATTGAATTTTTGTTCGTTTTTACCGAGAGTAATTTCACAGAAATACGCATCGTCATTACTAAATTCATCGGCTAAAGACACGTTAGTAGATCGTTTTATATTAGTAACAGCGAATGACCCTGAAGCATAATGTAATATAAGCGAATTAGAAATTGGTTTCTTCTTTAGTGGAATTGTGTATGATTTAGATGATTTAGGTGATTTAGGAGGTAACGCGTTAACAAGTATAATAGTAAAATTGAAGTTATAAGGACAAATATATGCAAAATGTGCATATAATAGATTTTTTTAAATTTTATAGATATATGGGTTGTTGATTCTATCTAAAGAGAATTTTTTTATTTCAGAGACTAGGAAAGCTAGAAATGAAATGTTAATTGCTTGATTTTTTTAATACTGCATTGTATTAATATAAAATATTTTTAAGTGGTTTTGAAAGATAAAAAAAAATCATATCTTAAAATAAATAAACTTATAATAAATAAAATCAGAATTAATATAAATTTTCTATAATGTGTAAAAGTGTTTTATAAATATAAAATTTAACTTTGTAGAGCCAATTTTTCTGATTCTAACGATAGTTAATCATTAAAATCGGTCCAGTAGATTGTGAGATATTCCTTAATTTTTTACTGTTATTTTTCCTAATACAAGAAAAGTACTGCATTCCGCTATTATATAAGTTATAAAGCGAATAGTGATACTGCGCTACATTTGACTATAAAATATTTACCTTCAACTGTGGACTACTCCTTAATAATCGTCAGGTGAAATAGTTTAAAGGATTTACTGATTGCGCTGGTTATAAACTTCACATGTTGATTGGCCCACTAAGTAAGATTTTCAAAATTTTGTCGATCAATTTCCAGTCGTAACATTGTAATTATTAAATTGGTTTATATAAAAACTGATAAGACTCATAAAGTAAACTATATAAAAAACTGATAAGCAAATCATAAGGAATATCACTTTTAATCTTAATAGCCACGCTAAATCTTGCATATGATTGGTTTAAAAATTTTTTATTCATATAAAAACTGCGGAAATTGTAAATTTTGGCCCATACTAACTATAGTAATTTTCATAATAAAAATCAATTAATTTAACTTTATTCTCTTAAAGTCGTGAAACATGAATTTGCCAAATTGCTTCTTTTATCACATTTGCCAATCGCAGTAAAAATTGCAATCAATTGCCACTACAATTAATTATTCGGTAGGCCTGATCGTTATCGACTGGGCTAATTCACCAAATTTGGCCAACGCTTCGAAAACTGATAGAGCACGTTAATTACGTCTGAGTTTTCATGCACATCTATACAAGAATAACCCATCAGATCTCGTAAAGGTTACATTGCATGGACGGCGGATAACGATAACATTTTTTGGAGTTAATCAGATTTTTATGAAATGATGTAATTACAGCATGCCACGTATATTATTGGACGATTTGAGTCAGACTTTGGTCCGAACCGGTCCAGACTGATTCAAGACGAAGGATCGATAAACTTTCAGTTTAAAGACCAATCCGGACCGGTCTTTGCAAAGACAAATTTCAGAATCTTAGCATGATGTTAATCATAAAACTTGTAAGCAGCAACTTAAATAAAATTAAAAATAGTTATATGTAGCTACTTGTATTTTTATTTATTATATAAATAAATTAAAATAAATATTTGAACTTCAAGTTTTTATAAAGATTAAACCATTATTATGAAACTAAAAAGTTGCGCCAAGTTAAGATAATGAATTATCAAGAGCAAAATGGAATTACCTAATTATAGCAATATGGTATTATCACAAACTTAATAACTGATTTAAAAATGATGGTAAATTATTATTGAATCAATGCCATTCTTCTTGTGATTAATAATGCAACGATAAATATTAATTTTTATCATAAAGGACCAGTTTCTACCATTTTTCCAATTGAATTTCCAAAAGTAAAAAAGGTTTGTATAAAAAACATGTGATTTTTAAGGACAAGTGCCGCATTCAGTAATTGTGGCAGTGGGTGCCATGTAGGTTGCAGTGCAGCCAGGTGTGGAGGTGTCTACAGTAGATACGCTTGTCGTGATAGTTTTACAATTACTACTATCTTGACGTTTTAAGAGCTGTGCAGGCGCAGGCGCAGCCGCACTTGAACCTGAAGAACCGCAATTGCCGCAATAGATAGCTGTGAAAGTAGGTGTCGCGATGGCAGTGCAGCCAGGCGTAGAGGTGTCTGTAGTAGTAAAAGCTGCCGTGATGGTTGAACAGCTATCTTGACGTTTTAAGGGGTTTGCAGACGAACCGAGAGCAGACAAGAACAAAACCAATATGGTAAGAAATGTAAGAAATTTTGATGACATTGGTATATTAAATGAATTAAAGTTTTTTAAAAAACTACTAGTAGTATAGTTTGTTATTTTTGATCTTAAATATCTCAAGAAAAAGATTACAATGTATTTTTATAAACAAGCTGACGATGAAGGTATATTTATATATTTTTGTTTTTATCATGAATCAGAATTTTAATGTACAGTATCTTCTCGACTTCGCATGTTATTTCCCCAAAAATTTTAAAAATGTAAATGGAGACAAAGAAATGAGATAAAAATCAATGAACACATGTCGAAGAATTGTTTGAAACATCTCCTCAATGGCGCATAAGGCGCCCACCTCATTCTAGCGTCTCAGAAAGTAAATATTACTAGGAAAACAGATACTGCTAAATGTCTGGTGCTAAAAATAGATGCAGACAATTGGATGAATCGAGATCGTTCAATTAAAAATAGGTGCGGCATAATTACACACAAAATCTGGTTATTACTTTCCCTATAAGGTCCTCCGCTACCTCCGGACAATCATTAGCAAAATTAAATCAGATAGCTAATTGAATGCAAGGCGAATACAGCTCTTTATTTAAAGATATATGGCTTGATATTTTCAAATTTTTGGTGATACAAATTTTTATACAACTTGGAAGCTCGCAAAATTTTCTATTACTGTGGTTTGCATAATCATATCGACTGATGTGTATAAGGAGATCCAATCTCCCCAGATTAGAGTGCGTCAATTATATATAATTTCATATATCTAATGAAATACTTCACTGAAAAGATTGGATTTCCTTATCAAAATCAGTTGATATGTTTTGTGAAATTTCAGATCTTCAAAAAATTGCGATTTCTGGAGATTTCCGATTTTTCAAACTACTCCGATACGATAACCACATACAGTCAGATCTTTCTAAATGCAATTCACTTCATACCCATATACAGTCAGATCTTTCTAAATGCAATTCGTTGGAACCGAACTTTTGATATAGATTTAGAACAATAAGAACAATTGCATTTATGGAGGTCAGAATTACATTTGGGACGGAGTTTAAGGTTGCATTTAAGGAGGTTTTACATTTAGGGAAGTTGCATTTAGGGAGGTCTAACTGTATCAGTGTAGTTTTAAGATCAGGAATCGCCTAGAAATCGCAAGTGTTTTCGCAAGTTATGCAAACCGCAATAAATCATTATCGAACTTCAAATTAATGTGCTTAGAGTTGTAGATGAAACTAATTTTGAGTTCTCATTGCCTATGATATATTATAGTTTACCAGTTTCACCAGCATCCGCCAAATTTTCATCAGTTTCACCTGCAACATTATTCTGCATATTATCATTGTTGAAAACTATAGTAATATACAGAATTTACTGGATTCATAAAAATTATTTATTGTGATTCTGTATACACTATTGGCAATATGCAGAATTCATATAGTTCACAAGAACCCCTTGTCCGTTAATCTGCAAAGAGTGATAATATCAACAAAATGTATATGCGAATACTTTATTAAAATCTATAATTTAATATTAGATATTCTATTTGAATATATTATACATTGTCTTAAAATGGGTTTTAAATGAATATGCAGTAATCATGTTACACATAATCAAATATTTCATCGGCTTAAAATTTAATTTCATTGTTATAATTATTGTACCGTACAGAACAGGAAATCAATATCTCTATATAGAAATAATTCATGAACAAATAGCATATCGAAAATTTTTTCTTAATCTGAACTAATAAAGTGATGATCGACAATTCTCAATCTAAAATTAATTATATGCATACTGAAATAAGAAAATGATATCTTCAATTAGTTAGCTGATCTTTATTCTATACAAAGTATAGATGCTTGACGCAGCTGATGAAGAATACGAAACCTTGACGCAACCTGGCGAAACCATAAGTTGCGTCATTGACGCATGACGCATGACGCGACTCAACCATATGTTTTTAAAGTCACGTGAGCAGTCGCGTCAGGTCACGTGAGTTGCGTCAGGCATCATTAATACAAAGCGATTGAGGTTTTAGACTCTGCACCGTAAGTCGTATACTGTTTGGTGGGGAAAGACTTACGATCATCGTTGCCGAATTTAGCCATAAGTCGTAAGAATTGGGATATTTGGCATTTAAAAAAGAGTGGCTTTTATAGTGGGAGAGCAGCTTATTATATTTATTTACAAGAGCGGGCTATTATATCCACCTTTTTCTCATTACAAGGAATAAGGAAATACGTAAAATAATAAAAGTGATGCCAATAATCGTCAGGGTGTGAGCTTACATAGTCTAATGGAAAAATCATTAAACAAATATATGTCTATTGATAGTTTTTTATATGTCTAATAGTGTCTAATGGCTGTCAGAAGAAATGCATATGCGTGACAAATATTTGCTCTTGATTGTATGACATCTTAATCACTGATATATAAAATAGTTCGATTTTTGGCATATATCCGATTGAGACTTAATTTTCCATAATTCTTTAATAGGACTAACAAAAAAAAAAATAACTGCTGACCCAATTTTTGATTTCTTGTTGTGCAAAATGAAAATTAAACTTGCATAATCTTACAGTAAATTAAAAAAAATACATCCATATTTTCAGATTTCATGTAATGCAAAAATGAAAAATCAACTTTGTATGGTCTAATCTGAGTGGCTTGTAAATCACGGAACTGCAAACCTTTTATAACATGACTTATGGATTGAAGTATTAATACTACATTCCTGGTTTTAGCATGACAACATTGTGCAACTACCCTAATATAGTTAACTGTCATCTAAAATGGTGTTAGCAAAATCTTGTTTTTGATTGGGCATATGATTTCACATATTAATTAGTAATATACTTAATATGAGCATACCTGATTTGATATTTGTGTTACTTTGATAAAATAAATTCAGGTGAGATGATTTCAGAATTTACATCGATTTTATTTAACACGTGTTATTTCTCGATTTTCACTGAAATGACCTAGGTTAATGAACTACTGATATTAATTATATACAGTATTATATAATTTATACCAGTATGATCACATTTCTTGTAAAATATGAAATGTGTATAGGAATGGTACTGGGATGGTTGTATTCGACTTTATCTATGTCGCCTATACTGATTTCTTCAGAATCCTTTTATAGTAAAAGCTATTATTATCATTTATCCATTATTGAAAAGAAGTTAGTTTTTTAATTTTGAATGGTGTAATTGGATTAGATATGCTATTATGATGAAATAGTTACATCATTTTCTGTTGATTATTATTTGAAAAGTGTTGTGAGTATGTACATATATAGTATATAGGCTTCCGCAAAAATTACCCATGTGATTTTAGAATTTTTGAAGGCTATAAAACCAACATTGCACAATTGGTGCTTGAACTGAAATTGGCAAGTGGAATTAGTATAATAAACCCGCTTTCAGAAAACATGCTTCATTTATACCTTACATGCGCTTGCTGCTAGCAGTAGGCCTTTAAAGTCATATGGGTATGGGACTGAGGGCCAGGCCTGAGCCTGTAAAAAAAATACCCACCTGATTTAAAGGCCTGCTGCTTGCAGCAAGCACACGTGAGGTATAAATGAAGCATGTTTTCTGAAAGTGGGTTTATCATACTAATTCCACATACCAATTTCGGTTCAAGCACCAATTGTGCAATGTTGGTTTTATAGCATTTAAAAATTCTAAAATCGCACAGGTAATTTTTGCAAAAGCCTAGTAGCGTATGAAGGAAAATTAAACTTATGATCAATAAATATTAAATATTAAAATATTCTGGTTTACGTATTGCTTTGATTATGGGTAATAATTTGCATTAGTTGAGTGATAAGCTTAATGGTATTACTAGATTGAATTTTTTTTTTTTTTTTACGAAATATAACATATAACAATTTGTTTATATATAAGGATTCTTTGTACTGTACTAGTATGATTATATGCATGTATAACATGAGTATAAATGAGTTCAACTTTTCTGGTAAGTCTTATACGAGAGAGCCTTATGGTTAGAATTGTGGTTTCCGTTTGTCTGCTTTAAAGAGTTAAAACCCTTTGATTAGATATATAGTATATATAGTATTAATGAATGAATATGTGTATGTTGTAGAAATTATGTCACAATTATCATGTTAAAGTGAGTCAGTAGAAAAGGAACAAATTTTTTCTAAGTAAAAGTTTTCTTGAATTTAAGCTTAAATATCTTAACAACTATCTTAATAAATTTAATAAATTTTTTTTATTTTAATTCTATATAATTTCAAGATTAAAATAAAAAAATTTTTAGCAAATTTGATTAAATAGTTATCAAGATATTTTAGTTTAAAAATTAAAAAATTTTACTAAAAATGATTTGTCCCTTTTCTACTGACTCACTCCCATGTGATTAAATTACTTACCAGTTATATGAAACATATTATGTTGACAATTATAATGATATTTGATGATCATTATAACTATATTTGATAATTATTATGAATATACTAGTATAATCACATATAATTTATCATTATAATGTTAAAAGGTTATTAATTCCAAAAATGATACAATACAAACTTGGAATTTGGCATTTTTGTTATAGCTTCATTGAGCATAGCAGACATTTGATTTGATTGGCTTGAAGATCACTGGGTATACAATTAGTGCTCGTACCCGGATAACTTTTTATCCGAAAGGTTGTAACCTTTAACAAAATTTAATAACTGGTTTTATATCCTATTCAAATAAAAGGATAACGGTTATATCCGGATAAGATATTTATATGATTGTTGATTTATATATACAGTATTAATGCATAAACAAATAAAGTAACTCTATAATAATAAAGTAAAAAAAATTAGAAAAATAAATAAATAAATAAATAAAAACGAATAAAAATGAATCACTATATGCTCGCCTAAATATTCAATGCTAAGTCTCATACATTAAAAGAATAGTTCTAATATTCATATATATTTAACAATGTAATTAATAATTTTTACATTCCCTGCGTAGAACACATCCACATTTGTTTTTCGGCAACGGCAGGAATCTGGTCGGGTGTCATGTCTAGAAGATAATTACTAAATTTTTTTAAACAAACATAAATTTATCTTTTTCGACATAAAAAACTTGCATATCCAAGTTATTCCTATTTTGTTTAGGCATGAGAAGTTCTTCTGTTACGCCAATACAAAAAAATAATGACGAAACAATAAAAGAATAATCTTTATATATGGGAACCCCACAGCAAAAGGGTGCATGAAGAAAAAAATTAATTTTATAATTTTATAAAAAATAAGTGCTCATTACTTTAATTCTTCAAGAAATTGTGTTTAAAAAAAATTTTTTTTTTCTTCATTGCACCCTTTTGCTATAAGGGCCCCCATATATTAATGAAAAAAAAACAATGTAATTATTAATAAGTAATTATTATCAGTAATTTATTACTGTATTCATATATATAATATAATAATTATTATTATACTTACAAAAAACTGAAAGCCAGTATAAGTTTAAAGTGTAATTGATTTATATCACCTATTAAATAAATATAATAAACAAACGAAATATTAAAATCATGTTCTTATTTAAATACATTAAATTTATGATGTAGACAAGTTTTACACCGAGTGATGCTAGTATATAAATAATACGCAAATTAAAATTTTTATTATAATTGTATTTTACCCTAAATTATCCTATATTATATCTTAAGTTAACCGGATACCTCAATAATTTATCTGTTTATCAGTTTTATAATTCGGGTATCCGGATAGCCTAACAGTTAACCGGTTATTGTACCCTAGGGTACGACCACTAATTATAACGGTCACATACATTCTTTAGTATTATATACTTTATACTAATTTCTCGTTTCTTTTATTGTTACGAAAAAAAGAGCGAACGTTTTCTTGGAGAATATATTGCTGATAAACGTTCAATTTCCACGTATGTTAATCCGTTTATTGTTTTTTGTATAAATTCTTTATTCGTGTTATATATTTACATTTTATTCTTAAATTTATAAAGTTGATGCTGCCGCCTTAATGCCAAATATCAAATTTAACCCAAATGCTGGTAAATTTTATTATTCTTTTCATAAATTGTTTATGTTGATGTAAGTACTGAAAAAAGTTCTACTTTAAGGTGGAAACCACCGCAAATCTCTTGTCGAAAATCTCAACGAAAGCCTTAAACGACTAGGCACTGGATATATTGATATTTTGTATGTTCATGCTTGGGAATTTCGTACTCCTATTGAGGAAGTAATGCGTTCTTTAGATGATGCCGTTAGAAGTGAGAAGGTAGGCTATTTAATATTTAGTAATTAGAATAATACTTTGTATTACTAATTATTAGTATTTAACACAATTCCTATAGGTACTCTATGTCGCGATTAGCAATGCGCCAGCGTGGGTGATTAGTTGTGCGAATATGATGGCTGAATTACGTGGTTGGAGGTAACAACATATATATAATAATGTATATCTTACTTATTATAACGATGAAAAGTAATAAATTTTTTAATTTATATAAGTCATTTTATTGGATTACAAACACGGTATAATTTATTAATCGATCTATGGAATTCGATATACAATCTGCTTGCGCTAAATTTGATGTGAGTAAATATTTTTAATATTTTATTATTATTTACTCTTGACAATATGATCATTTGAACATAGTTTTTCAAAACTGGTAATGGTACCGTAACCAACATATTAATTTTTATTATAAAGGTTGGAATTCTTCCTTGGGGATGTATTGCTGAAGGGTAATCAATCGTCTTTAAATTATTTCTTGACGCTTTGTGTGATTATGCATAAGTTAATGTATTTTTCATTATTTTTGTCTAGATTTTTGACCGGGAAATACACCAGAGAATCAGTTGCCAATTTAAAAAATATTGCCGATATGAACAACTACCGCAATTCTTCAGCTATTAAATTAGCAGAAAATGAACAAAATTGGAAAGTCCTTGATAAAGTTATAGATATTGCTGTTGAAACAAAGAAAAGTCCTGTTCGTGTAGCTTTTATGGCTTAAATTGTTTATCATCACTTAAATTTTTATAATTCATTGGTTTTTTAAAAAAAAAAAAATTTAAAAGGTTGCTTTGAATTGGATATCACAAAAGCCTGGTATTACTTCTCCTGTTATCGGTGCTAGAACTAAAGCTCAATTAGTTGAAAATCTTAAAGATCTTGAATTCAAGTCTTTGTATTAAATTGAACATTTACTTAACATTTAAATTGATTTAATAAATAGATTAACACCTGAGCAAATGGCAAGGTTAGATGCTGTTTCAGCACCAAAGGAAATACCATTTCCATATACCATATATTCGGAATAGTGTTACGAATCGGGCAAAAAATCATAATCGATTAGTTAGTTGAAAATTTTTAAAAAATCGATTAATAGTTGATTATGTTTAACTAATCAACTAATCGATTAATCGATTAATCAATTAATCGATTAATCAATTAATCAGTTAATCGATTAGTCGATTAGTTGATTAATCGACTAATCGATTAGTTAAATATCTAATATGTACTGTACAGTATGTACAATCTCTACATATATTCATAGCAGCATATATTGGTATATAGACAACTAATCGATTAACCAACTAATCGAATAATCGATTAATTAGTTAATGAATTAATCGATTAGTTGAAAATCGATTAATCGATTAATCGATGATTCTGGTATGATTCCCCGAAAGTTAGTTACCCGCCAGCTCATTTTACCGACCCCATATCCCCGACAGAATGTTTCACCTACAGCACTTTTTGTTGACAGAATCTTTCCTCGACATACCATGTTTTCGACATCCACTTTCCTAGAAATCTCATATTTTCGACAAGACATTTATCTGACATGACATATTTCTAATTTGACTTTTCTCCGACACTAAGTTTTATTGAATGCACTTTTTCCGACAAGAACGATAAACCCAGTGATCATCACATCACGTGAAATCATGCAGGTTTACTAGCACTATCAACCTAACCCTAACCCTAATTTAGGCCGAGTGCTTAATAATGTGATGTGATGAACACGAATATATCACTCTACCTATTTAAACGAAATTCTAATCGGGGAAAGATCTTGTCGGAAAAATAATGTCGGAAACATGTCATGTCGGAAAAATGTTCTTTCTGAAATACGTCATGTCAGTAAAATGTCTTTTCGAAAATATGTCCTGTCAAGGAAAGGAGAGGTCGAAAACATGGTATGTCGAGGAAAGATTCTGTCAACAAAAAATGCTGTAGGTGAAACATTCTGTCGGGGATATGGGGTCGGTAAAATGAGCTGGCGGGTAACTAGCTTTCGGGGAATCAAGATACAATGTTAATGATTAGTTGGTTAATCGATTAAAATCGTGTTTGTAATAGTCAATCGATTAGTTGCCAACTCGATCAACTAATCGATTAATCGATTTTCGATTCATATCACTAATTCGCCGAACTTCATAAAAATGTTCATAAAAAAACACAGATTCCTGACAAGTATAAACCCGTGCTTATGATGAGAGCACAAGAAAAAATGTAGGCGAAATGCCCTCTAGAGGTATACCCTTCCACGCTTGAAATGTCCTAATAAATATATATTATTAATATAATCTTTATACTGTATAAGCAGTTAATATGAACCAATTTTATTGGAAATTTTTTACTATGCTTTTTTATTATTAAGATCATCATTTTTAGTATTATTTATCCTTATTCATTTTAGCAGATATTTTTGCTCTTATCTCATAAATGGATCGCTTTTGCAATAAGAGAGACGGATGGCAGATAGAATCCAATGAAATAACTTCTAGCAGCCGTTCTTATAATAATACAAAAATTGTTCTCTCGCACTAAAAATTACCTTCATTAAATTTTAATCCCCTAATGATTACGATCTAAAACTAAATTCATAGGTTTCCTCAGACCAGAACACAAATCAGAAAATAGTGAATGCATAAATATATATTATAGTTGAGGATAGGTGCAATATAAAATAAATATTATGTTGTTTGTTTATAAAATATTATTATTTTAAGACTAAGAAATATCAGTATATTCTATTTTAAAACGTCGAATTTATTGAAATCACTTGACGAATTGTATTATAATACGATTGTGCTTTATTTACGATATATTTTAAATATACTTCTATATTCTTTTCACTCTCATTGCCGGATATTCGATTCAGGCTAATCTAGATCTTTATATTTCTTTTTTTTTAATAAACAAATTTTTAAACTATTAAAGTAGCTAATAAAATGCATGATAAATAGTGATGGGTATCACGCGTTTGATCCATCACGTGATGCGCGGGATAATTCAGGCTAATAACATAATTCCGGCCGAAATTTACAGACAAACCCGCATCCCGCGCAGATTTTTTTACGTACATCTTAAACATATCTGTTACACTTTAGAGGCATATTTCAATGTTTATACATCATCAATCATGTTTTATGGTTTATGTTAAAAATTCGTAATGGTTGATACGTCGTTCAAGATCGCAAAAATTTATCTTATTCGGTGTTAACCCATTATCGATAATTGTTTCAATTTACCCTTTCGAAAAAATTTCAAAAAAAAAGAAAAACGAGTAAAAAACTATCAAAAAATTTTAAGTTGAAAATTATGTTAATTTTGTTTTTTTTTTTTTAATTTGCTGGTACGTTAGAAAATGAGTGCTACCAGTTCAAACCGTTCTGGCATCATAGTGTAATTAAAAAATGTTACTAAAAATCTTATAGTTACTATTAGAGTTAATTTTTGCCATCGAGTAATTTATATACAATGTTTTCGCACCTGCCGCAGAACATAAAATCTGGTGTAACAAAATCAAAGTAACCGTTTTTTTATTAGTTAGGGTTAGGGTGGGTGGAGATTGTGTACGGGCAGAAGAAGGACCTTATAGTAAAATTTTGCAAGGAATTTTTTTTGCTAGAATCCGAAGAGTAGTTTCATATACTCAATTTTAAGTTATAGTAGTAAGTTAAAAAAATTTGCATTTCGTGTTACCCGAGCCGATCCGACAATTCGGATTCAGACCTTGGGTCAAACCGCGGAGTTTAGGAAATTATTTAGGTCGGATTTGCTCGGGTTACATAAAATGCATAATTTCTTGGCTTTTTGATCGTGTAACGTTACATCGGATCTTAAAATTTGATGGGAGAGCGACATATAACCTGATGCGATAAATAAGTTTACCCTTTGCCATTAATTTAATTTAAAAGAGATATAATTATACCAAAATTTTACAAGAATTTTGTTAGTATACAGAAAGTTGTTTCATGTTTATATTATGAACAACTTTTTGGATTTTTACGTTAAGTTCACGTGAATATTTTTTGAACTACAAAATATCGCCATAAAAAAAAACGGACACGATTTTGACTCATTTTATTATGAAATTATAAAAAAGCTTTGGGTCTTTTTTGTAGTCCCTTTTCTTTTTATAGTTAGGTTAGAAATTAGTGTTAATATTTATAATAAAATTGTATATGTGGATGTTAGTAGCTATTAGGGATTTAAATAGAGGCTCCAAAATTTCAGCATAGACGCCACAATGATTAAAGCAAACAAAATGAAATGTGATTACACGGAGTATGTTAATAAATTGTATGTTTTCAACAGCCAATACATGCAAGCGAAATAAATCCATGCAAGTAAATAAATAATAAAATAATATTAATGCATAATTTTAACTTAATTTGTATATATTTATTTGATGCATTAAAAAACACACTTAAGCATATTTATATTAGAATTTAATAATTTTGCGCAAGTGCGCTGTAGCACACCTCATATGATTTGGTATAACGTGAAATCAAAACAACCAAAGTAACACATTTTTTTGTTAGTTAGGGTTAGGTGAGGTTAAGATAGTGCATGAGCGAGAAGAGAGATTTTATAGTAAAATTTTGCAAGGAATTTTTTTGTTAGAACTAGTGTTCAAATCGTTAGTTGAAAAACTAACTAGTTGCTAACTTTCCAACTAATTTGAAAAAATTTTAAACAACTAAACAACTAATCATTCAATTAATATAATTCCGAGATATTCCACTTAGTTGGGCTAATTCGTAATGATTTCTTGGATTTGATTGGCTAATTATCTGAAAATGTCACGTGATATGAATAATCGATTAGTTGGCACTTTAGTTGGCAACTAGTTGATTAGCAAAATTTTTACTAGTTAGAACACGAAGAGTGGTTTCATGAGCAAAATTAAATATCGCTATTTTTTTCGACCTATGATATGATTGGTCTATCAAATGGATGCGTTACAACGAATATGCGCTAAATTGCATAAAATTTTATAGAAAGCTTATTTGTATATTTTGTAAAATAAATAATTTAAATTACAGTTTGTTTTGGGTAAAACCCCTATAAGTATTTTGTGATTGACACAATAGTTGTGTATTACTTAAATAAAGTAATACGCATATAAATTCATAAACAAATTAATTAGTTAAGATCACGAGATGATACAGGATAGCTATAAGTTTAAAGGAAATTATTACCGATTTACGATTATGCACACGATATATTTACGTATTCATAATTAAGGTACTGTTTTGTCCAATCAAATAATTAAGAATGGAAACACTCGTAATGGTCAGTTATTTTATTATATTTTGATTGTCTTTGTTATACAACGTGATACAACAGTTAATTTTCTGTTAGAAAAATTCGGTAGGAAATTTTTCCTTGCATTATTCTGTTACAATATATAGTTTTGTTAAAAATTTCCTAAACTACAAATTCATTAAAACAATCACAAATCATAAACCACTCCAATTTAAAACATTATCACTATGAACAAATCAAAATTCGAGATCATGCGTACTTAACTGTTAAACCATAATGCCAATGGCGAAATTTTTATGTTGGTGACGCCAGGTCCTAAACAAACACGGATGCATAAATAACGTACCTAAATTTAAAATTTTTGTAGTAAATACTATATTACTACTATATCCAATTTATATATAAAAATAGATATAAACGCACGTACCTGATATAACCTCAAAATTAAAGGTACATACGTACGTTCGCGTGTACTGGTTGACTCATGATACTGATACTGCGCCTTATACAATATTGTTAATCACATATCATGTCAAGTGAAGAAAACTTACAAAACATTAATAATGATCATTAATGTATCGTGTATTGATGATTCACAAAATTTTCTAACTAGAATCATCAAGGAATTATGTGATCTGCATAATAAAGAAGTTATGAAAGGAAACCTTGCAGATTCAGTTCTCCACTCGATAAATCATCATATAGTAAACAAGCCACAACCCCCAGAAGAAATAATTAATTTATGTTTAAATAATCAAGAAAATCCGATTATTCAATCCAATCCTATAATTCAAAATATTCTTGCGTATTGCTATATACATGGAAAATGGGTTAAAAAGGATGAAAATAAAGCATTTTTTCATGTTAAAAAATCTGCAGAGATGGGAGATTCCATTGGAATAGCTAATCTCGGCTTTTGTTATGAAAATGGAATCGGCGTTGAAAAAAACAATCATGAAGCTTTTATTCTTTATCAAAAATCAGCGGAAATGAATGACTCATATGGGATCATTTATCTTGGTGATTGTTATAAAAATGGAATTGGTATAGAAAAAGATAATAATAAAGCTTTCATATACTATAAGAAGTCAGCCGATATAAATCATGCAACTGGAATATTACAAGTTGGAAATTGTTACCTTGATGGAATAGGGGTTGAAAAAGATAAACATAAGGCACTCGAACATTTTCAGAGATCTGCGGAAATGGGTAATGCCGATGCGATAAATAACCTTGGAGTTTGTTATCAAATTGGAATAGGAGTCGAAAAAGATGAACATAAGGCATTCGAATATTACCAAAAATCTGCGGAGATGGGTAATGCTGAAGGAATTTATTTGGTTGGAATTTGTTATCAAATTGGAATAGTAGGGGTTGAAAAAGATGAAAATAAGGCATTCGAACATTTTCAGAAATCTGCGGAAATGGGTAATGCAGATGCGATAAAAAACCTTGGAGCTTGTTATCAAGCTGGAATAGGTGTTGAAAAAGATGAACGTAAGGCATTTGAATTTTACCAAAAATCTGCGGAGATGGGTAATGCTGATGCAATAAGAGAACTTGGATATTGTTATCTTTATGGAATATTAGGGGTTGAAGAAGATGAAAATAAAGCATTCGAACATTTTCAGAGATCTGCGGAAATGGGTAATGCCGATGCGATAAATAACCTTGGGGTTTGTTATCAAACTGGAATAGGAGTTGAAAAAGATGAACATAAAGCATTTGAATATTACCAAAAATCTGCGGAGATGGGTAATGCTGAAGGAATTTATTTGGTTGGAATTTGTTATCAATTTGGAATAGTAGGGGTTGAAAAAGATGAAAATAAGGCATTCGAACATTTTCAGAAATCTGCGGAAATGGGTAATGTAGATGCGATAAATAACCTTGGAGCTTGTTATCAAGCTGGAATAGGTGTTGAAAAAGATGAATGTAAGGCATTTGAATATTACCAAAAATCTGCGGAGATGGGTAATGCTGAAGGAATATATTTTGTTGGAATTTGTTATCAAACTGGAATAATAGGGGTTGAAAAAGATGAAAATAAGGCATTCGAACATTTTCAGAAATCTGCGGAGATGGGTAATGCCGATGCGATAAATTACCTTGGAGTTTGCTATCAAGCTGGAATAGGCGTTGAAAAAGATGAACATAAGGCATTTGAATACTACCAAAACTCTGCGGAGATGGGTAATGCTGAAGGAATATATTTTGTTGGAATTTGTTATCAAACTGAAATAATAGGGGTTGAAAAAGATGAAAATAAGGCATTCGAATATTTTCAGAAATCTGCGGAGATGGGAAATACCGATGCAATAAATTATCTTGGAGCTTGTTATCGAGATGGAATAGGGGTCGAAAAAGATGAACACAAAGCATTCGAATATTACCAAAAATCCGCGGATATGGGTAATGTTGAAGGAATATATTTTGTTGGAATTTGTTATCAAAAGGGATTAGGAGTTGAAAAAGATGGGCATAAGGCATTCGAATATTATCAAAAATCTGCGGAGATGGGTAATGCCTATGCAATAAAAGACCTTGGAGATAGTTATCTTTATGGAATAGGGGTTGAAAAAGACGAACATAAGGCATTCGAATATTATCAGAAGTCTGCGGAGATGGGTAATGCTAACGGAATATATTTTGTTGGAATTTGTTATCAAGAGGGAATAGGAGTTGAAGAAGATGGACATAGGGCATTCGAATATTACCAGAAATCTGCGGAGATGAGTAATGCTGCCGCAATAGATAGACTTGGATATTGTTATTTTCACGAAATAGGAGTTGAAAAAGATGAAAACAAAGCATTCAAATATTGCCAGAAATCTGCGGAAATGGGTTATGCCAATGCTATAAATCAAGTTGGTCAGTGTTATGAAAATGGAATAGGTGTTGAAAAAGATGAACATAAAGCATTCGAATATTACCAGAAATCCGCAGAAATGGGTAATGCTGTTGGAATCAATTTTGTTGGATATTGTTATCGGCATGGAATAGGTGTTGAAAAAGATGAACATAAAGCATTCGAATATTACCAGAGTTCTGCGGAGATGGGTAATGCTGTTGGAATTTATTTTGCTGGATATTGTTATCGTTATGGAATAGGTGTTGAAAAAAATGAACATAAAGCATTCGAATATTACCAGAGATCTGCAGAGATGGGTAATGCCATTGCTATAAATAAAGTTGGTCAGTGTTATGAAAATGGAATAGGAGTTGAAAAAGATGGGCATAAGGCATTCGAATATTATCAAAAATCTGCGGAAATGGGTAATGCCAGTGCTATAAATCAAGTTGGTAATTGTTATGCAAATGGAATAGGAGTTGAAAAAGATGACCATAAGGCATTCGAATATTATCAAAAATCTGCGGAGATGGGTGATACCTTTGCAATAAATAACCTTGCATATTTTTATTTGCATGGAATAGGAGTTGAAAAGGATGTACATAAGACACTTGAATACTATCAGAAATCTGCGGAGATGGGTAATGCCATTGCGATAAATAGCCTTGGAAATTGTTATATATGTGGAATGGGAGTTGAAAATGATGAGCGTAAAGCACTCGAATATTACCATAAATCTGCAGAGATGGGACTTGCCATGGCGATGAATAACCTTGGACATTGTTATCGAACTGGAATCGGAACACAAATAGATATTCAAAAAGCCAATCATTGGTTCCAAAAAGAAAGAGACCATTATCAGGAAATGATAAAATCAACACATGAAGATCTTGAGATTGATGATATTGTAAAAAATTTATTAGAAGATAAAAGATATCAATTAATATGGATTCCTTATGACGAATTTAAAGATATCGAAGAAATAGGAAAAGGTGGATTTGCTACTGTGTATAGTGCAGGATGGACAAAAAGAGATAACGAAGGGTATGCAACTCATAGATTCGCAATAAAAAAGATTCATAATCAAGAATATTTAAATGAATATTTAAATGAGGTATTTATTTATTAATGTCATACAGTATTGTTTGTTTTTTTTTTATTTGCTAATGTATTTTTAAAAGTTAAAAGCATATTGCGAAGTTGGATACGAGAATCAATCATTTTTAAAATGCTATGGAATATCAAAAGATAAAAAAGGAAATTATGTTCTTGTCTTACAATATGCTATGATGGGTTCTTTATGTGAAAATCTCGGTAAAATATCGCAAATGAAGTGGAAATATAGGTTAAGTTTGTTGCTTAGTATAAGTTATGATCTCAAAGCGATTCATTCCCAAGGTCTTATTCATCGAGATTTACATAGCGGCAATATTTTGCAAGATAATTTACATAGCGCGTACATTACTGATTTAGGGCTTTCTATTCAATGTCTTAACCAAAAAACTGATAAGGTTTTTGGGGTTATACCTTATGTTGCACCTGAGATTTTGAATAGCCAACCGTTTACTCAAGCTGCAGATATTTATGCTTTTGGAGTAATCATGTCGGAGATATCAAATGGACAAAGACCTTTCGATGGTGAGCCATTAAATGAATATCTCGCAATGAAAATATGTAATGGATTGCGGCCTAATTTTGCTCCTGGGACTCCTGATTGCTACATTAAATTAGCAACTAGATGCATGGATTCCGATCCAAATAAAAGACCTACTGCTGAAGAAATTATTTTAATAATCAAAAATTGGCACAATGATATCAGTTCTGAAAACTTATATAGTGAAAACGATACTGCTGAAAAAATTATTTTAATAATCAAAAATTGGCATAATGATATCAGCTCTGAAAACTTGGATAGTAAAGAACAGTTTTTAATTGCTGATCAGGTTGCTATTATACGTTCAATTTTGCAAATACATCAGAATAATATGTACATCTCAAAGCCCATCAACGTGCGAGAAATCACCAAACTTTTATCAGAGGTGGTCATTACTAGTAAACCAGTAGATATAGTTGAAATCCCTGAGTGATTTGTTTGAGTGATCTTTTTTTGTAGTGGATATCTGAGTCCGCGAAATTCATGTAATTGTAATTTATTTATATTTGGTTTTCTTATTATTTTTTAGTTCTTTCAAATTTTACAATATTTGATGCTTGCTCACCATAGAATAAATTTTATCAACTTGTCTTAAATTAAAAATTTCAATATATACTTTTTTTGTTTTGTTTTGTTTTGTTTGTTTTTGATTAATTTCAACTGAGGCGAATTATTCTAATGGATTTCGCGGCATATGATAAGTTACGGATATGATGTAGCAAAATCCTTTGATTCCATTACTCTATAGCAAAAAATCAGTGCCGTAATGTTATAACTTTGCCTTTTGAAAAAAGTAATGCAGGATTTAATAGAATTTACAGAATTTAAAAAATTAACCGTATTATACGACTTCCGTATTTTATATACGGGGTATGATTAGTGATGCTTGACGAAATGACGAAACCTGACGAAACCATAAGTTTCGTCATTGACGAAACTTGACGAAACTTATGGTTTCGTCATTTCGTCAAGGCAAAATTAGTTTCGCCAGGCTTCTATAGGTATGATATGGAATTGATCAAGAATATAATCATATGAGTGTTTGAGAGTGAAAACTTGGAATGATCCATTATGATCAGTGGATGGCACTATACATGTGTGCCTAAGTTGGTTTTGAAAAATAGTATTTTCGGCAAACATTTCGGCATTGTTAAATTTTTATATGATCAATTTTGATAAAAAGAGTTCAAAAATTTCGGCAATAATTTCGGCAAATATGAAAAATTAATTTCGGCATTATATAGATTAATTTCGGCTGTCTAAATGCCATAATTACTTTTTTATTAAGATGGGCAATTTAGGCACACTTGTATAGATGGTACGGTCTTCGTAAAGACTGAGGCTGGACAGTAAACGATCGAAGACCGAATGATTTTCAGTCCTTGGTCCGAAATCGTCTGGTCCTGGTCCTGATTATGGTCCAACAATGACTAATAATACTTACTAATAAATAAATTGGTAAATTACGTGGGATGATCGAAAGTTTTGAACCTAGATCCATATCTCAGTTATTTTTAAAGATAGCTTTAAAAATAATGTCAGGGATGATGCTGAAATTTGGATGATCGTGAACTTAATGCATTTGATTGGTTAGGGTTAGGGTGATCAGCCAATGGGTTTTTGGATTTCACGACCATCAAATTTCAGCATCATCCCCAACAAATACATATATAGTGGTTATAATGAACATATAAAAAAGGGTGTTATTTTATGGCGACACGTCGCTGCAACGATCTCGTGATCGACCAATAAAAGTCGAACACGTACTTTTTATTCTTGGAACCAGTTTTATATTTCATATGTTAAAACCGATTAAAACGGATTTAATATATGAAAATAAAACCAATTCCAAACTCTAATTATTTTTTTTACTTTTTAATTAGCGGCTGCTATTCACATACCCCAAATTTGCTATTCTTACTTACCCCCTGTAAATTAAAATATTTAAAAATTTTTTCAAATTTTGAGCAAAGATATCCTGACAACCACCAAATCAAATTTGATGAACATTTTTTATATGGGTTCTAAAGATCATAGAATTCAAAGAAAAAATTTTATTGAATTTGACTTGGTGGTTGTCAAGATATTTTTGTTCAAAGTTTCAAAAAATTCAACCCAATTATCAAAATAGAACTGCACCAAAAATTTTCAAACTTTGTGTGAAGATATCTCAGCAACCATATAGTCACGTTCGATAATATTTTTTTTTCTTAGAATTCTTTGAATCTATAGAATTCAATTAAAAAAAATCATTGAATTTGACTTTGTAGTTGTTAAGATATCTTTACTCAAAATCTAAAAAAATTTTGGTTCAGCTTTTATTTAGATAGATACATGTATTTTGAATTTTTTCAAACTTTGAGTTATGATATCTAGACAATTAAATTCAATAAACTTTTTTTCAATGAATTCTATGAGTTATAGAGTTCAAAAAAAAAGTTTATCAAATTTATTTAACTTAGTGGTTATCAAAATATCTTTGCTCAAAATTTGAAAAAATTTTGGCACAACTTCTATTTTGATAGATCAAGAATGGTAAATGACCTGGTCATTTGCCATTTTTTAAATGACCTCAAATGACCTCAAAATGACTAGTCATTTGAGGTTATTCAAAATTTGGGTTATTTGAAAATGACTCATAACCAAATGACTATAATCATTTTTAAATGACTGGGGTTATTTGGTCATTAGGTCGTTTTACATATAGTTAATATCCTACCAATCACATCAATTATTAATTGGCATGCTATTTGTAAATTCAATATGTTTTATATAATTTTGTAATCAGTAAATTAGTATTCATTAACTTTTTTTTAAAAAAAAAGTAAATATATGGAGTGCTCCGTATTAAAAGGTCCCATTTTTACATTTATCTCATTTTGAGATAATTGAGTTTAACCATTTGTTTTGATTTTCGGACTGATTCGGGATTAATTAAATTTCACGATTTTGATTGGTTAAAGAAGGCAGGTGACTATCGGATAATCTCGTGACGTGTTGGCTCTACGCAGCCTCATGTAATTTTTCTTTTTAAATTATCTTGATTTTTTATTATGCAAATCAACTTTTATTAATAATTGAAAAATATCAATTATGTCAAAATTTACATGAATTTAATAAAAACTCATTTTTCAAAAAATTGTAAAAATGGGCCCTTTTAATACGGAGCACTCCATATTATCTTTTGTCTAGTGTTTTTTCTAATTACTTTATATCTAATATAATTCAATTGGATTGTTGATTTATAACAGGTATGGTAAATGACTTAGTTATTTAGCCAAATGCAAATACTACTTATTTGTTAGTCATTTGGGGTCATCAGTAGTATTGGCAAATAGAACAATCAAATAAAAGCTTGATTTTTTGTTTTATATTAAAAAAAATTGCTTCTTAATAATTTATAATTATTTAAATATATATTGTTAGACCATTAGTAAAGTAATAAATTTAAAATATTTTTATATTTAATTAGCAAAATTTAATATTAAAATTTACAATTGAAAAATAAAAAAAGTGAATAGAATTAGAGGCCAATAGAACAAATATAGTAAACATGACAATTCTGATCATTAGATGTAATAATATTTATTGAATAGCATCTAGCAATATTTCATTTTACAAAAAAACTATAATCAATTATGATTGGCTAAAGTTATTGGATAATCAATTAACCAGAGTTAAATAACCTTCTAAGTTATTTAAGCTAAAAAATGACCAATGACTAGACATTTGTTATTTGAGTCATTTGGGTCATTTAAAGTTATTTACTATCCCTATAATAGATAGTCTGAATTTTTTAAAACTTTGAACAAAGATATCTTGACAACCACCAAGTCAAATTCAATAAAAATTTTTTTTGAATTCTATATATTAGTAGAATCTATATAAAAAATGTTAATTAAATTTTACTCAGTAGTTGTTGGGATATCTTTGTTCAAATTTTGAAAAAAATTAAAATTTTGATTTATAGAGATACAAATAGCATATTTGAAAGTATGAATAGCAGCCACTATTATTTAATTGTTTAATTTATTTTTTTAATTTATTTTTTAATTTATTTAGTTTATTTTTTAATTTATTTATTTATTTTTAATTTATTTTTTTTTTAATTTATTTAATTTATTTTTTTAATTAGCAAAATGTCAATACTATGCAACCCTATATAATCAACCAATCATTTTTGAAATTGGTGATCATATATATAAACAATTATTGTCGTAGCTGAAGCTAAAAATAGCTAAAGCTAGAAATTAGAAATCTTGATTTAAAAATATAAGCCCTACCAAAATCCACTTATACTCTTTTAATAATAAACCAAAAAATTTTTAAAAATTTTATATTAAAAAATTAAAATTTTGAGCTTTAGCTATTTCTAGCTTCAGCCACAACAATTATTGTGTTTTTTCTTCTTCTTCTTCTAAACCAAAGTTATTTTGGAGTTTGCCTCACCATTTTGAAACTAATTTTTTTTTTGTAAATTTTTTTGGTTTATTTTTTTCTTGTCTTTTTTGTTATCAAGTTATATTTTTTTTTTTAGGTTAAAGATATCTTGAATTATCATAGGTTTCCAAAAATAAGCTATCTCCAAAAGAAGCTACCCCAGATTTTCAGAAAAATTTTTAAAGAAATCGTTAACAGTCACTACATATAAAACTTTTTTTTACTATGTAAACTCAAAAGTTCAATTAAATAAATTTGCTCAGCGCAACGAAATACATTTACAATAAAAAATTTTATAGCATTTGGACAACTTTTATTAGTACGTTTTTCAATTTTTCGAAAAATTTAACAATCCGAAAATAAGCTACCCTATGTTTTTTGTGTAACAGAAACTTATATCAAAGATATCTCTATAAGTTCTTGACCAAATTTGATAAAAATTTTTTATTTAAGGGTTTAGGTTTTTCTTGCACCCGCACGGCCATGCACCCCGTGAACAACCAATCAAAACCGATCACGTGGTATTTATATTTTTAAGAAAAAACAAGTCTTTTAATTTATATTTTTTTATTTGTCATATTTACATCATACTGTATTTAATTAAACGTCATCATGTAATGATCATGAATTTTATTAAAAGAAAAGAAAAAAAAAAAGTGCCTGACGAAGTAAATACATGCAACAAACTTCGACAAAACCAAAAACCAACGAATATCGCCATACTGATGATACTTGGTGCCGATTCCATGTTACAATAATCAAAAACCAATGAATATTGTCACACCAATGATAACATCAGCACCTGACTTCACTACTACTTGGTGCCGATTCCACGTCACAAAGAATCTAAAAACCTAAACAAGCCAAAGAGAAAGAACATTTAATGAATACGGGAAAATAATAAAGAAACAAAAAAATACAGACAAAAAAAGGAAAACTACTCGCCATGAGTTCCACGTCCCAGCAATTCCAAGATTCAACAAAGTAAGACAAGAAGACAAACCCGGTATAAAGAAAAAACACCTAAAAAAATGAAAAAGGATCAGTAAAGAACTACTAAAACATAAAAAACAACAACTACTTACAAAAACGCCAGAAAAGAATGCAAAGCCATTCCAAAAAAAACGCTAGAGAAACATGTAGGACTATGTTCTACAATAACACTGGAGAAAATCCCACAAAAACGTTGGAAAAAGAAAAGCACGCAAGACAAACCCACAAGATCTCTACAAGACCACCAGCGATGCAAGACAATTCATGAAATCTAACGCCGACACAAACGATGACAAAGACATGTCCCAACAATTTCAAGACCCAATGAAGTAGGACAAGACAAACCCGGCATAAAGAAAAAACACCTAAAAAATGAAAAAGGATCAGTAAAGAACTACTCAAAACATAAAGAACAACAACACTAGAAAAACGCACAAGAACCACTTACAAAAATGCCGGAAAAGAATGCAAAGCCATTCCAAAAAAACGCTGAAGAAAATCCCACAAAAATGTTGGAAAAAACGCAAGACCAATCCACAAGATCTTTTGCAAGACCATCCCACAAGACCACCAGCAATACAAGATCAGTTCACGAAATCTAACGGTGACACCAACGACAACAAAGACACCATCTGACAATGACACAACGACGACAAAGACACCAGCCGACAATGACACTAACGACGACAATAGCACCAACGGCAAAAAGCGACAAGCTAAAAAAAAAAATTAACTGTTAATAACGAAATAAACGAAAACAAAAAAAAATACTAAAATAAAAAAAACAATGATTATCAATCTTTAATAATCATTGTTTATATAGGGGGTGCATGACTATGCAGTGCGTGAAAAACCTTTTCCCAAAAATCTATAATTTTAAGTTTTTTTCTAAAAATTTCTAAACTAACCTGAATTTAAATATTTAAAATAGGGAAAATAAATTTGTCGCACCCACGACATGTTGCACCCCTGCTTCGACCAATCAAATCGCACGATTTTATAGACAAAAAAATTTTTTTTTTTTTTAAACTTCATAACCCGTCTGATCTTTATTAGCAAATTACATAAAAGCTACATAATTTTATATACTAATTGTAATGATCGAACTAAACTGGCTGCCCGAATTGGTGCCCAACTTTGGCTACTGCACTGAAAAAGGTTTGCTCATACTCAAGCGACAGTCTTCCCCATCAACAAGAAATATAGCACCGCCTGGCTTCAGAAACCAACCACAGAATCCATTTTGCCTAAAAACTTCTTCTCTGAGCTTCTCATAAAGAAGAATAAAAAAGGGGAAAAGATTAAAAGGGGGACAATACCTAAACGACTAACCAAAAAACCAACCAAATATACAACTAAAAGAAAAAAGAATAATAAAAGAAAAACCAAAAAAAAAGCAGAGAGAATAGAAACTGTAGATGTTAACACGTCTAGCATAAACGATAAAAATTATATAATACCACAAGACTAATGTCTAACAGTGTATTATATGTACAGATATATGAAAAAAAATGAAAACGGAACTAAAAAAAGATAAGAAATTTTTCACGTGCTCTCCAAATCCAACCACGTCATTCATTGTTTATTTGTATGTAGCGACCAAATTCACTCGTGATGGCGCCGGTCCCAATTTGGGTCGTCCCAATTTGGAAGGAGTAAATACTGCTGATCTTTTGGAGGGGGTAAGCTAGGATTCGCAAAAATTCTGAAAAAATCCAAAGAGAAGTATGACGATACTCAAAAGAAATTTAAAGGAAAGGGTGAGGTCAGAAAAACTCATTTTTTGTTGTTCCCCACTGTTTTGCCACAAGGTACTTCATCGACGGAAGAAATTTTTAATCTCCACCAAAATTTCTCATACAAGGGCTCTGCCTTCTGCCAGTTATCTTGTAAAAGTACGCTTTTGGCTTGTATGTCGAATATACAAAGGAGTTCCCGGTGCGTCAGTTGATCTTTGTAAAAACCGTTTCCTTGTGTTATCCTACTATACATTAAGTACAGGCACCGCTCCAACAAAAAACTTTTGTTTTTTTTCCATTTGTAATTTGGTCCAAGTGATCGTTGGAAAGAGTATCCCTTGGATTGTAGTAGAACACAGGCAAATTTGCTTGCGTTTTTGCACTTTTTTAGCTCTGATTTACTTTTTTAAAATACTAAAATAATTAAATAAAACTTTGTACAATTATATTTAAAAATAAGGATTACTTTTTTGCAAAATTAGTTTTTATATTATAAGAAAATAAATTATAGTTACATATAAGCTGAAAATAGATAATTTTAAGAAAAAATTTTTTTAAAATAGAACTATAGTTCTTAAGACAATATTGTAGTTTATATAAAGGATGACAACTTTCATTATTGCAACTTTAATGATTTACTTGTAAAAATTAAGACTTGTATTAGAAGTAAAGATTTTTTTATAGACGGGAACATATAATTTGAAAAAATCTAAAAAAAAATTTTAATAGTAAAAATGCCAATACAAGAACTTTAAACATTTATTATATTAAAGTTTTCTAATGATTTTAAAAAAATTTTATAACAAAGTTACTAAAACAAAACTTAAAGAATATTTTTTACTTAGAAAAGATATGGCTAAAATTAATATTTAAAATTTTATTAAAAATTTTAAAATACGCAGGCAAATTTGCCTGTGTTACAATCTAAGGGATAATATATATATTGAAGACAAAAAATTTTATTTTTTAAAATTTAAAATTTTACTTAATAAAGTGTAAAATATATATATAATAGCATATCATATAATATAAAATTTTATTCTGAAAAACTTTTTCTAAGTCATAAAGATAGGTTGTCTTAGTAAAAAAAATGTTTTATAAGAAAAATCAAAATTTCCAAAGTTAGCACATATAAAACTTTTTTTTTTACTAAAACAATCTACTGTTTTAACTTAGAAAAAGTTGTTTAGCATAAAAGTTTACATGTAATATTTAAACGTAACGATTGAAATTTTGGATTTTTCTTATAAAACGGTATTTTTTTACTAAGACAATCTATCGTTATGACTTAGAAAAAGTTGTTCAGAATAAAATTTTACATTATGTGCTTTAATATCGCTTATTTATTTTCGGTAATTATAAAATGCACCTATGGTGTTGAATACCATAGGTAAATTAGATTTGCAAATTCATATAACAAAAACAAAAAAATAAACTTTTATAAAACAAAAAATAAATTTTTATTACCTTAGGGTTAGGATAAGACCTGGGATGGAGCAGAGGACATAGTTTATACCAAAATTTAGCAAGGAATTTTTTTATTAGAGCCCCAAAGGCGGTTTCATAAGCAAAATTTTAAGTTATAAATGTTTTTTAAAAAAATAAACAAAAAAACAAAATTTTATGTTACACCTGATCTTAAATTTTGATAGGCTATTCTAATAGTTTTGTGTAATATAGTGTTCAACACCATAGGTGCATTTTAGTAAACCCGTTTATTTTTACATTTTACTAGTAGAATTTTTAATTTTTAAAACTTAAAATTTTTTGTCTACAAAATCGTGCGATTTGATTGGTCAGAATTAGGGGTGTGACAAATTTCTATTCCCTTTAAAATAAAGCAATAACATTTTAATAATTTAGAAAATAGAAAGGCAAAACTTTAAATTAGTATTATATAATTTGTTAAATATTGCTAATTTGCTCCTCTAGTAATATTAATATACTACAATTTACCAATCAAATTACAAGATCTTGTATAATAAAATAAAAAATTTTTAAAAAATTTTAGAAAAAAATTAAAAAATTATTAATATTACAAAATTTTATTATAAAAACTAGTCTTGAGCTATTAAGTAAAAGTTTTAGTATTTTATTTTATAGAGTGTTGCTAACTTGCCCCCCTGGTGATGTAACCACCCTATAATTTACCAATCAGGTCGTAGGATCTTGTATAACAGAATAAAGAAAATTTTAAAAAAATTTAGAAAAAAATCAAAAAATTATCAATATCGCAAAATTTTTTACAAAAACTAGCTTTGGGCTATTAAATAAAAGTTTTTGGTATCTAATTTTGCATATAAATAATCAATCCATCCTCTAACTTAATATACCTATACCCTTACCCTAACCCTAAGTTTTTATATAAAAACTTCTATAAAAATAAAGGGTGGTTAAAATTTATAACTTTAACCAGGTGTTAAAATTAGTTAAATTCTATTTTATATAAATATTCTCAGATATTACCAAATTTGAATAGTGCAAATTACTTTTTTTGGTTAATTAGAAAATTCTCAAGACTCTAATTAAGTTTATGACTAATCTATAAAAATCTATAAGACTAAATTTATAACAATTATCATTTGTTTTTTTATTTAATAAACAACTATCTTTTAAAGCTCTTGGGATTATAGAGGATTTTTAGACTACATAGTTATAGAACAATTTATATTAAAATTAATTCAAAGATTTAATAGTTATTTCTTGTATACTATAGTAGGTTACTTCATTATTATTAAAAGATTTTTTTTAAAAAAATAGAAATACTATATAAATCAATTCTAAAATCGTTTTTTACTAAAAGTAATCAAATTTTATATTTGGAGTTGGTTAAAACAAAGTAGAATTTAGTTAGAGTTAGAATTACCTTTTTATATAGTTAGAAGAGTTTTATATATAGATTTCAAGAATTTAATTTATACAATATATAGATCATATATTAAGTTAACTCTGCTTTAACTAACTTCTATATTTGGGGATTATTAAAACCAGGTGCCTTTATAGGATTTTTTATTATTTAATTAAAATTAGGATAAGAGTTAGTTAAAAGTTTGGATTAGGATATCCTATAGGTAAAATTGGCTTCTCAACATTTTTTATTAATGCCCCAAGACAGGTTTAAATACTTGTTTCTTGTATTTTTGGTGTTATTTACTTTTTTTCTTTGTTTTTGTCTCATCGGGCTGATCCATGATGATCAAAATTTACAATTGATTGGCTATCAGTCACGTAATAGCACCTGGCTTTAACGGATCCCTATATTTGATAATATCCAAAACTAATATAATAATCTATACTCTAATTTAATATAATCTGTACTCTAATTCTAATTTTTAAAAAAGAATTTTTTATATAAAAAATTCTATAAAATAAAGAGTAATTAAAATTAGTAAATTCAAATATAAAATTTTTAAAACTATATCTTTAAAATAATTAAGATATTGATCTAAAATTTAAACCTTTTTAATTATTCAGAAGTTTGCTATTTATCACCACTAGTAATCATCACTAGTAATCAATTTACCAATAAAATTCAGGATCAGGTATGACATATAGTTCAATTTTTGTGTAACAAAAACAAAAAATTTTTAAAAAATTGCTAAAATTGCTTCTAATCTAAAAGTTTGTCTATAAACCTACATTTTTTTATGCAAAAAAAAAAAAAATTTCACTAAATTTTATATACAAGGCCCTATTCTAATCTCTAACCTTTACCCTTACTCTAATATTAAAGAGATCTAATTTTTATTTAATACAACCTATTTGTTTTATTTATGCATTGTAGATCACTAATGATGATTACCAGTGGTAATTCATAGTAATTTTCTAAAATTAATATAAAAAAAATAAAATGCAAAATAATAATAGTTATTATAAAAGAAAATTATAAATAAAGACCTATCTCTATTGCTATATAGTGACTCTATACAAGTCACTCTCGTTATAGTGAACTCTCGATATAGTGAAGATTGGCTATAGTTAAGAATTTTTTTAGAACAGAATTATTATTACTATAATAAAAAGCTCTCGATATAGTGAATCTCTCAATATAATGAAGAAATTTTACAGCCTGAGGACTTCACTATAATGAGAGTGACTTGTATATAGTAGCCAATCATATTTAGAGTTAGTAAAATTTTTTTGTATTTTTTATTAGTAAGTTAAAAAGTTTGTAGTTAATTTTAATTAGGCAATAATAAGTAGGGTTCCGCAATTTGATTTGATCTTCAAATATTTGAATCAAATATTTGATCAAATTCAAATTCAAATTTGACTATATTTGATTTGATCAAATTCAAATATGGCCAAATTTGATTTGATTTGACAAATATTTGATTTGATTTGAAAATTGCTATTAAAAATTCAAATTCAAATCAAATTCAAATATTTGAATCAAATCAAATTCAAATTAGGGTCAATTTGATTTGATCAAATTCAAATTGATCCAATATTTGATTTGATTTGAATTTGAGGAACTCTAATAATAAGCAATATATTATATATTCATATATAATACTTAATTTTAATTGACTATTCTTAATAGTAACCTATTGATATAAAATAATGTTCTATTATAAAATGCATATTTAATTCATTTTAATTTGAACTTGTATAATAATTTCTAATTATAGAGTATATACAGTGCAGGACACCTAAAAACATATATAGACAAATTTTTGTTTGCTATATAATATAAATCTAGGCTTTGAATTGGTCAAATTTTGTATAACTAAGCTAAAATTAATTTTATTGGTTAATAAAATATTTTTTTATTTTTTAATATTAGACACCAAATTTTTAAATTATATATAACTTTAATTTAAAATTATACCTTCAAAACTAAATAAAAAATAAAAAGTTTTTATAAAATTTATAGTTTAACCAAAAATCTATTAATTGTATAAAAAAATTTTTGTATTAGTTTATTTTTTTTAAAAAATTATATCAATTTAAAAAATTTACTATAAAAAAATATATGGCTTTTGGTGTCCTGCACTATATAAATATAAACAAAAATTAGAATTTACAATCATATTTGAGTTATATTTAGAGATATAACTAATCTTGTTTAAATCTGAAATATAACTCAAATTGGATTGCAGTAAAAATATAACCCAAGTATTTACTATAAGATTTACTTCTATTCCTAAATAAAATATATAAGAATTTTAGCCAATCAAATTAAACTAAAGTAAGATTTTTCTTATTCTCTATAGTGACCCCAAAATATATATAGTAAAGATTTGACTTATTCAAAAAATAAGCATCTGAATATTCATTTGTTTAATTTTTAGTATTTGAATATTAGTTTATTTAATTTAGTGCATATGCGTTGTAACACATCCATCTGATAAACCAATCAGATTGTAGAATTAGGTATAATATGAAATCGAGAAAAAATAGCAATCTTTTAAAAAAGTTGCCTGAAGCACATAATTTTGCTTATAAAACCACTATTCGTGCTCTAACAAAAAAAATTATTTGCAAAATTTCACTATAAAACTTTTTTTTCACCTACACACTATAGCACTATTCTAACTTTACCCTAACCCTAGCTAACAAAAAAATGGGTTAGTTTAGTGTTTTGATTTCATGTTACACCAAATTATATGAGGTGCGCTATAGTGCACAAGCACAAAAATATTAAATTCTTGAATATTTGTTCAAAAATTTGAATGAATATTCAAATATTTACTAAATATTTATTGAATATTAAATATATTTAATTTAAAAAATTATATAGCTAACTTACTTAAATTAGCCAATAAAATTGCAAATAATTTATTAAAATAAAATAAAATTATAAAATTATAGAAAATTACTACTTATTGCCAGTGGTGATCATCACTAGTAATTAACAAAAATTAATAAAAAGTTTTTTGTCGAAATAAAAATTAAAATTTGATTAATTTTAAGGTTGGAGTAAAAATTGGGATAGAGCAGGAGAGTATAGTTTATACCAAAATTTTGCGAGAAATTTTTTTTATTAGAGCCTCAAAGGCAATTTCATAGACAAAATTTAAAGATACAAAATATACATTGGTGATGATCACCACTGGTGATAAATAGCAAACTTCAAAATTATATATATATTTAATAAATATTCAATGAAACTATTTAGTGAAATTTAAATACTCAAATATTTATCCAATGAAAAAATTATATATTTGAATATTCAAATATTCAATGAATATTTGAATATATTATTCATTAAGTCAGATCTCTAATACATAGATAGGTTAGGCATTAGTTTGCTATTTTGGGATTTTTATACAGATTTTTTTTGTTTATAGTAATTTTTTGCTTATTTTTGAAGTTTTTTCCGCAGATTTTACTATTTTTAGTAATTTTTTAATAAACCTAACCTATCTATATATATTTCAGAATCCTTCTTCTATACTCTAAAATATTATCTAATAAATATTAGTGCTTTTATTTTAAGTATTAATTTAATTTTTTGGTTTTGTTTTTGCTAAATATAAGTTGAACTAACTTTTTGTTATTCAAGTCTACAAATAAATATTATTTTTTGATATTTTATTTTATTAATAGAACTTCTTTTTGCTACTATTTGGTATCATAATTACAGAATAAATTTTATTTTTTTTGGTTTTAAAGTATCTATTCTGGAACTAGAATTTTATTAGTTACTTTTTAAAAGTTTATATAAATAAGAGTACAACTAGTTATACTTGCAACTTTTAGTTATCTATTCAAATAGTTTATCTAAAAGTTTTATATTAAAAGCTATATTTGTAATTTACTGAAAAATTGTCTATTTAATTTTCTAATTTTTTGTACTATAGCCAATTTTTACTAATATTATCAAAATATTAATTGTAGAAAAAATCTAAATAGTGCTCCTGTGCATTTTGTGCCCTAATATACTAATAATTAATTTTGTCTAAAATTAAAGTTAGAGTTAGAATTAGGATTAAAATTAATACAGAATTGCGAGAGGATCATTTTTTGTTAGAAGTACAACAAGTGTTATCTAGTAAAATTTTAAGTTATCAAAATAGGGGGCACAATGTGCATATGGCACTATCTAGTCCAGTTCTAATTGTATATATATAGTTAGTTCTAATTTTTAGCTCTATTTTGCATACTTTTAGAGTTTTATTCTTATATTTAAAAGTACAGTTTAGCTTATTCTTTAATAGAAAACTTAGAAAAGTAATACCTATTAGGGTGGTGATATATATTACGTAATATAATTTTACTATACCCCCTATCCCCCTCCCCCCTACATAAAAGAAATTTGATTGGCTATTATGAACTTCTATATTTAACGTAAGATTTCAGAGACCCCTCTCCCCCCTAAAATATTACGTAATATCTATCACCACCCTTATACAAATATTCACCTATATTTTAATACTTGTACAATAGCATTAACTACCATATATTTCTAAAAATAAGCTACCTCCAAAAGAAGCTACCCTCTTATTTTTTTAAAAATTTTTAAAAAAATTGTTAGCAGTTGCTACATATAAAAGTCTAAATTTTATTAAGTAAACCTCAAAAGTGCCATTAAGTAAAGTTGTTAAGGATAAAAAATATACTTATAATAAAAATTTGGTAGTACTTGAACAACTTTTTATTAGTACATTTTTTAATTTTTCAAAAAATTTAACAATTCAAAAATAAGCTATTCCAATGTTTTTTTGTATAACTTTTTGGCTAAAAAAGATAGCTTATTTTCAGAAACATACAGTAATACTTAGAGATACTCTTAAACTACTATATTAACTATTTTTGTCTTTGTAAAGCTTAGTTTACTCTAATTTTTATATTTATTTGTTCCAAATATCCAACTAGTTAGTCCAGATAATATATACAGAATGTAAATGAAATTTTCTAAGTTATATGAACTCTGACTCTCTAATCTAATTCTGGATAATCGATATTATATCACAATTTTTTTTATTTGTTTTTTTAGATATTACACATGCTTGATAATCAAATTTTTTTTAAATTTATTATTTTATTCTCATCTTTGGTATTATTGTTTTTGGTATTGTTATTGTTTTGGTATCAACATCTTTGGTGGTTTGCTCTATATTTTAAAAATTTTAAATTAATTCTTCTTTGGTGAGTTTTATGTCGTTTTTTGAAAAGTCTTTATATTATAAGCACTTAATAATTAAATTATTTTTTTTAGATTTGTCATTTTTATTCTTGTTTTTGGCATTATTATCTTTGGCATTATTATTGTTTTGGTATTAACATCTTTAGTAATTTTTGGTAAATTTTATATTAATTCTTTGGTGGGTTTTATATTATTCTTTGAAAGTTTTTATATTATATGCATTTGATTTTTTTTAGATTTATTTTTTATTTTTGTCTCTGGAATCATTATTTTTAGTGTTATTATAGTTTGCTTTATATTTTTAGTAAGTTTTATGTTAATTCTTTAGTGAGTTTTATATACTGTTAATCTAGGCACCTGTTCAATTCATAGGTCATATGATAGCTGTACTCAAAATATTAGATCTGCTATTTCTGGTAGATTGGATAGTTATGGCATATCGATTTAATATATACAAAATTGCAAAAATCAAAGTAATAGCATAAATGATTGATCAAATATATATAGCAAAAATGCTATTTTCTTTTAATATAAAATAATTTATTATAAATATAAATGATATTTGCTCTACTTTGTAGATATGTTTGCTATATTATTTTAATATATTAAATAAAAGGCACTTTAATCGATTTTATAAACTACATTATACACTTTTTCAAATTGCCAAATTACACTAAAAATAAACCCTTTCGCTTGTATAAAAATAATATACTATAGCACAGTTTTGTGATTCTGTGCTTATATAATTCTCTGTTAATAGTTGTTTCCATTAGCCTCAATTTTTGAAAGGTATTTGAAAATTAATATTTTAGTAGATATTTTATTTTTTAGTGATTCTTATCATTCTTTCAGTAAATCTATATCATTCTTTAGTGGATTTTATATAGTTCTTTTAGTAAATTATTTTGTATATTTTTTATATTCTTTTTACTAACTTACTTTCTTGTTTTTTTTAAATATGTATATTAGAAATGTGATAGCAATAGGAAAGAATCCATAAATATATATAGATAGATCAGATTTATTATAAATTACTAAAATAAAAAGATCTGCAGAAATAAACTTTAAAAATAATCAAAAAATACCACAAATAAAAAAGATCTGTATAAAAAACTCCAAAAATAAGCAAACTAATACCTAATCTATCTATATATATTTTAGAGTTCTAACAAAATAATATATAATTTTGTTAAGGTTTTTTTTCATTTTTGTTTTTTTTCTTTATTTTTATTTTCAGATTTTTTTTTTGGTTTTGCTAGAACATAGTAGTAAAGATTTGAACCAGAATCTTGTAAGATAAGTACTAAAGAGTTTATTTTTATTGTTTGTCTTATTTTTTTGTATAGTGCAAGAAACCTTAACTCACCAATATAATAGATAACTTTAAAATCTATTAACTTTTTAAAAAATTAAATTTTAAAAAAACTAACTGGTAGCTTTGTTCTTTAAGACAAGTTCTATAAAATAACTAATCAGATTTTAAAAATATAACTTCTATAAAAAGTTAATAGCTTTTAACACAAATCTATACACTCTTCTCATCGATTACTTGTCCAAAATTTTAAGCAAAAGAAAAATAAAAATTTTTTAGTAAAAGATAAAGCAGCTATAATACTAGTTTTTATAAAGGTCAACTTTTCCTGTTTTTCTTGGGACTTCTTTATATATTCGGCAAGCAAGCTAGAAGCGTCAGTTGTGCAAGATAACTGGCAGTGAGTGCCCTTGGTACAAGAAATTCTAATGAAAGTTTTCTTCTGTCGGTGAAGGTTTTTATAGTTTGGCTAAATGGTGAACTAAAAATGAGTTTTTCAACACACTCTCTAAAGGTTTTGGCTACAAGAACATATTTGACTATATACCCATTCTTATATTCTTGCTTGAAGTCTTTTTTTCTGGAATTTTGGATAGAAAATGGGAGAATCAGCATACTCCTCCAAAAGATCGGCATTGTTGTTCCTATTCTAATCAGGAAGAAGGCATGCAGGTGGATAAACAGGAACGGACGCGTAATGAGACGTGGCACAATGAAGTAGGCAGATCTGTAGAAAATAAATTCTAGAATGTTTCTTTATTTTCTTTTATGTACATATAATATTTTGGCGAAGCATTTCCTTGCACAGTATTATATAATTTTTATCACCAGACATAGGTGTAAATAGTGCTATCATAGCCGTTTACTTCTTGCCTTCTTTTTCTGTCTTTTTATTTTTACTTTGTACTTTTTTGGTCTTTGTTTAGGTTTTTTAGCTTTTCCTCTTTTTTTTATTTCCTTTTATTTTCCTTTATTTGTCTTTTTTATTCTAGTAGAATCCTGCTACTCGAGAAGTTAGAAGAAGAGGGTTAAGAAGTAGGTGGTTATGATAGACGGCAAACTCCAATCAGTAATTCGAACATTCTACGTCTTCCTAGATAAGGAGTTACGATGAGAAAAAGTTTGTTATAGCAGGTCACATTTAAGGATCCTTTGATGACACCTGGGTGGGTCACACTTTAATATAATAGTCACCATAGAGTAGGCATAACATATAATGTACCGGTGTTACAAAATGTGTATAAATAAAGTTGTGGCATGACTGCTAAATTTTAAAAAAAAAAGTTAATAGCTTTTAAAGTTAGATTATTTTTATATTAAAAATAAAAATTGAATCATATATGATTTTTAAATTTGACCAGTTGAAAACTTTGATTTTAATTATAAAAAAATTTTTGACCAATCAAAATTCAAATTTAAATAATAAATTTTTTTTAAAAAATTTTTAATTAAATTTTTGCTATCTATTTTAGTATTTTGATTGCTAATTAAGATTACACTACATATACAAAATTGAAACAATATCTAGTTAAGCTTTCCTGTACCATATAACTAATTTTTTTTTATATATTAGCCTTGCTAGAATACTATTACTATTTGAGTTATTGGAGCTACTGTTATTAAAGTTTTTGTAGTATAATTTTAGTAAAAATTTAGTCTTTTATTATTTTATAGCATTTCTAGTAAAAGTTTTAGTTTTGTTATTTTTGGTATTATTGTATTTGAGATTTTTGTTGCTATAATTCACTGCTTTTAGCTTTATTATTATTGAAATTGGATGTATATCATCAAATATTAATACAATTGATAGCATTTTTAATACAATTTTAGTGCTATAAAAGCTAGTTATCATTGGTAGTTTTGTTATTTTTGTTTTTTTTTTTTGATTTCAAAGTGCCTGTTTTGGGGCATATACTTTATTTGGTTTATGTATCTGGATTCTACATGGATGAGAGTACAACTAGACACATGTACACTTTTGGTGTCTAATTTAAGTAGTCCACCCGAAGGTTCTACACTAGATGCCATACTTGCAACCCAACTACAGGAATTGCCTATTTAAACCCTCTGATCTTCAGTTTCCCACCTAGACTTTCAACTGATTCGCTGGATGTTTGCGTTATCTATGCGGTTAGTCCAGCCACCCAGAGCTCTTTTTATAAGATCTCTTAGGACTCTTTCTTATGTCCAAAGGTACAATATGGCTTATCCTCAACAGGAAACTTGGTAAAGCAGTACCTGTTCCACCAGGTATTCACCTACTCTTCAATAACTAACGCATTCACTGAGGTGAACAACTTGCAGTCAGGGTACCCAACTGCTACTATTACCTACTTCTGCCCTTATAAGGTTCGCTCCAACCCTAATACCTACTATCACTTTCCTACCAGTCCTTTACCGTTTTCCCAGACTTCCAATTCAGTTGGCCCAGAAGAGTTGATCTACTCGGTATTAGGTGCCATTATGATTTTTCTTCCCCTGGTCCTACTTCTATAACATAGGTTCTTTTTCTCTGGTACCTAATCTGGTGACTAGGTTGGTAGACCTTGTCCCTAAGGTCGATGTCTGGTTCTTCGGCTCTGGTCCAATATTCCAGTTTTGGTAGCACCGTCAAAGATCTTTGCTACCTCCTTACTCGGGTCTTGCCAAATAGGTTTCTGTTTCTCCAGTTTCTTGGATTTGTCTGTGTTATGAATAGTGATGCCACTGAAATTGATTTTTGAAAAAGGCCTATTTCGTCTTTATTAGAGAAAATTAAAATTTTTTATAAAGTAGAGCAAATAAAACTTATATAGATATGTTCCTTATAATTTTGTCTATTCAAAAAAAGTATCAAATAATTTTGTCTTTCAAGTAAAATAGGTCAAAAACAATTTTGTCTTCAAATTTTAATTTCAGGTTTTAGAACCCAAAATAATTTCGTCCTTATATATAGTTACGAAATACAACTTCGCCCGAAAGCTCCCATTCGAGATGGTAACCAAGGACTACAGGTAATATACCCAACCGATCGACAGGAAACAGTTAACAAAATACAGGTCTATTTTTTCAAAGCATTGTCAGTGGGATTTGAACCCTAGACCTGCCACTTGGGGGTGACAACTTACCAACTTCCCTAAGTTGCCACACCCTTTGTTATCTTTGTATTAATATGGTTTGAAAATGTTTGTTATATAAAAATATTTTAGGTTCTTAGAGTTAGTGATTAGGATTATAGTCGGAGAATATACTAAATTTGGTCACTAATAATCTCTTATTTAGTAATAATTATTAGTCTAATTATTTTAGATTTTCTTTTTAAATATTCTATATATTATATATAGAACCCACTAGATAAAAGAATAAAGTTTTTTTTGTATATAATAAAAACTTTGATAGAATTAAAATTCAAGATTGGTTTAAATAATTCTATATAATTTAAACTTTAATAATCAAGATTATTATATCTAATATATAGTAAATTAAGATATAAAGAAACCTTTCTAATTGTACCAAATCCAGATCAAATCTTTAACAATATGCATTTAGAGAACAATAAGAAGAATAACAATTTAGAAAGCTTAGTATATATTAGAGCCAGTATTTAGATACAGTATATTAGAAAAGGTGAATCTAGAGATTTTTATTATATATTTTTGTTTATTCAATTCTAAAAATAAAAATGTTTAAATTTTTTTAAATAGATATAAGAACTATCTTTAAATGTATAATGATATAGTAGCAATTTCTACTTGTACAAAATAATTGACTTTTATAATTGTCACTTTATTGACAGGCCATTTACCTATTATATAGGGTTAGGTTAGCATTTTTATTAGATGTGTGATATTAGATAGCTTGTTAGAAATACAACTATTATAAATACTCTTGACAAATTGTATAATAATTATAAAAATTAATAAAATGCATAAATAAATAACAAAAGGCAAATAAGTTGATATTCTTTATATTTAATAAAGCATGTAAAATTATCAAATTTAAAAACTAATTAAGGTTTTTATTTAGATCTATTGAGCAAATTATAGTAATTGTGATACTTAATCAAATTTTAATAATATTATACTTGTATGATTAATTTTAATCTAAAATTATAATAATACTAGTACATTACTTCAATTGCTAAAAAATTATTTAAGATGGTGCTTAAGAATATCTATAGTTAAATTATGTTATACTAAGTAATAGTTTTTATACATATTAACTAAATCAAATATAGATAAATAAAAAATTAATAATAATAAATATTCATGAGTTTGTTTAAATATATTAAAAAATAAATTAATTTTAATAAGGCTATTCTCAACTAACTTCTCAATGTGATCTAGCAATCAGGATATTAATTAATTAAAGTAATATTTCTAAAAATTTTGCTAAAATATCATATAATAGTACTACAATAATTTAATAAATAACATCTATATTTAGGGCGCTGACATTTATTAGGTAATATTTTAGAGAGTGGGGGGTCAAGAAAAATCTTATCTTAGTTAAATTTGATTGGCCAAAATTCTATTTATAGATCTTACCTAGGGGTGGGGGTAAGCCTCTATAGTAAATGGATATTAGGTAATAAATGTCAGCGCCCTTATCTACTTAAATATAAAAAATAAAATTAATAAGTTTTACTAAAATACACCTATAGTGTTTTACACCATGTTATACAAAACTATTAGAAAAGCCAATAAAAATTTAAGATCAGGTGTAAAATAAAATTTTATTTTTTGTTTATTTTTCTAAAAAAAAATGGTTATATCTCAAAATTTTGCTCATGAAACCAATCTTTGGAGCTCTAATAAAAAAATTCATTGCTAAATTTTGTATATACTAATGCCCAGATAAAATCCCAGGCCTCACCTAACTCTAAAGTAATTAAAATTTATTTTTTGTTTTATAAAAATTTATTTTTTTGTTTTTGTTATACAGATTTGCAAATCTAATTTACCTATGGTATAAAATACTATAAGTGCATTTTATAATATTTAAAATTAATAGATTGGATTTACTCTTTTGTACGAAATTTAGTACATTTTAAAAAATGCATTAAAAATTTAAAAAAATTAGTAGCTTAATTTTTTTTATATACAAAAATCTAATAAGTATTCAAAAATTGTTTAGTGGTATATTTTTTTAAGTTAATGGATAGAATTTACCTGTACTAGATCTAGTACATTGTACTAGATGTAGTACATAATTAAACTTAATTATCTATTAATTTTTAAAATTAACTAATTAATTAAATATTTTTTAATAATATTTTAACTTATGGGCTACTTGTTTTAAAAAACTCATAGCTTTACATAGCTTTTTAAATTTTGTACATTTTTTTTTAAAATTCGCATTTGCTAGTTTAACCTAGTTTTTAGCACATTTACTAGTAATTTTACAAAATATTTTTGATTATAAAAAATTTTTTTACTAAATAAATTTATTTAAACTATTAATAAAATTATAAACATAAGTTTGTTAGTTATAATTTTAAAATTTTATTTAAGATTAGATTAATATATAAGAAGTAATCTAAATTTGAAATTTTTGCTAGTAAATACTATATAACTAAAATATCCAATTTATATATAAAAATTAGATGTAATTTTTTTAAAATTTAAAGTAATATAACTTGAGATATACTAATTTAGGATTAAAAAAAATTTTGTAATTGAAATTAGATAATAAATATTTATAATTTTGATTAAGAATTTAGAAAATTTAATTAGCAAAAAATTTTTTAAACTCTAGCTAAACTCATATGGCTTACTATGTAAAGTAATAATTTGTAAAAATTTTCAAAAAAAGCTTATAATATAAGTAATAATTTTTATAATATAACTAATAATAATATTTTTTTTATAACAAGCCTATACAATTTTTTATTTATTAAAACTTTTAATTTGCCAAATATATTAATAAATTATAATTATAACTGACTTTACAAATGTACGAAATCTAGTACATTAGAAATCACAAAAAATACAATATATAAAAAAAATTTTTTTATAAAAATTTTATTATTAATTTAAAAAACAATACTGCTAAACTATTTTTGAATACTTATTAGATTTTTGTATATAAAAAAAATTAAGCTATTAATTTTTTTAAATTTTTAATGCATTTTTTAAAATGTACTATATTTC
>QKWP01000036.1:229099-285552 GCA_003550325.1 Gigaspora rosea
AAAAAAAAAAAAAAAAAAAAAAAAAAAAAAAAAAAGATAACTCATATGACTACTTTAAGTTCAAATAAAAGAATTTTTCCTTCTATAACAAGCCCCTACATATCTTTCTATTTTTTTTCTTTCTCTATACTTTTTGCTTTTCTATTTTTGCACACCTGTCAAGATTATTAACTTCTTTTTAGTCTTTCTTATCTGGCCTCTAGAACAAAAAGCATTTAGATTCAAATCTATATGAACAAAAGATATTCTAGAAAATAAAAAGAAAGCAATAATACTAGGACCCCGAGCTATACATAGATAGGTCACTATTTGCTTTTGCTTATTTTTGACTATTTTTTTGTAGATCTTTTCTATATTTAGTAATATTAATGCTTATTTTTGACCATTTTTCTGTAGATCTTTTCTATTTTTAGTAATATATTAAGATTTTTTAAAATAGTCAGCTGTTTATAGATTGCTCGGGGTCCTATAATACTATATAAGAATACATCAGTCCAGTCTGTTTAGTCTTTAAGAGAACTGTTAATATAGTATTTATAGTCCAGTTTGGTCTGGTCTTTCAGTCCTATAATGGTCCTTAAATAATTATATTAATCTTAATGCATAAGATTTTATTGGTCCAAAATGATATAATTATTTACTATCAAATGTAAACAAACATCATATGATTTATATTATACCTGATCAAGAAATTTGATTGGGTATTATAAATATTGCAGTTATGTTTACAAGGACTGGTCCTTGGACCAGTTCTTTAATAGTCACACAGTCCTTATCAGTTCTAGTCTGGAACTGGTCCTGGACCAGTTTTTTCAGAACTGATGCATTCCTAATACTACAAAGCCTATATGAATTCCAAAGTAAACAAATATAAAATAAGAACAAATAAAAGAAAAACAAAAAAGAAAGAAAACAAAATTGAAATTGTTCAATAAGACTAATTTAAAAATATATAGACTATATAAAGTATTCAACATTACCAAAGTACTATATTTACATATAGAAAAAAAGAAACAAAAAGAAGACAAAATATGTCTAAAATATTAGGATACAATGAAAGAAATTTTATTTCAGCTTTATCTTCAATGATCTTTCATGTTCACATTCATATATTTCCTATTTTTTTGTTTTGGACAAACCAAAATATACTTATGATTCGATTCCATATTCACATCTACATGTCATTTAATGTTTAGTTTGGACAAACCAAAATGCACTTGTGACTTAATTTCAATTTGGTAGGCATTATTCCAATTTAGAAGAAATAGGAGTAAACACTGCTACCATTAATCTTTTGGAGGGAGTGAGTTAGATTCCTTACTTTTTGCTAAAATTTTAAAAAGTCCAAAAGGTTCAAGGAAAATAAAGTAGAAACCAGAAAATGTACCAAACAAAAGGAGTTAGTAGAAGTTACACTAAATATAATAACATATCTCAAAACTAAACTCTAGGTCTATACCTACTACTTCTTTGCTCGATAGTTCAAAGTCTAACTAGGAGCACTTCTAAATCAAGTTCATCCAAAAATATCCAGGTCCTTTCTTCCTGTGGTATTTTAGTACCCCAATAGAGAGTCTCTTATTCCAGTCACTTTTAGTAGAGCCAATTTACTGTTTTATGTATTAAATGTACAGTTTTTCATAGGTCTGTCTTCTTGAAAAATTTAGTATAAAGGATTATTGGAAAGAGTTGCTTTTGAAAATAGTATTTTTTGATTATATTGTAAATTATTTTTTTGGATAAAAAATTTCTTTAAAATTTAATATTTTTAATTTACAAGCAACATAAATTTTTTGCCTTATAATATAAATACAAATAATTCAAAAATATAATTCTTATTTTCAAATATTATCATCACAAATTTTATTTAAATATTTTAAATAATTAAAAAAATAGATCAATACTGTAGTAATTATGCAGGCAAATTTGCCTGCAAACCTTTATAAATTAAGGGATTCATCCAAACTTTAATTTCATATATTTTAATTAAACCTAATTTTAAAATATATTAGCAGATTTGCAAAATTGAGTTTATAAACAAACTTAATTGCAATTTAATATAAGTTTTTTTATGCACGTCTAAAATGTTTATCGCGCAACTGTGGCGCATATTGCCTAACTACGAAACAGATTTCACGATCAGATGTAACGAACACGATCAGGATAGTTCAAAATAAACGAAGTTCCGTATAAGAAACCACCTTTAGTGCTCTAACAAAAAGGTTTCGTTGGGCAATTTTACAATATAAAAAGCCTCTCTAACCCATAACCCTAACCCTTACCCTAACAATAACGAACTTTAAATATTTTTGCTGCGTCATAACCTGGCACACATTTCAGACGTGCGTTTTGTACTATATATAATAAACATGGTTATTAAAATATAAAGGTATTTGTAAAAGTTTGACGCTTGCATTATGTTTTAATACGGATATAAGCACTATTTTTAATACGTAGTACCGTGTCCGGTATTAGTAAAATCTTTATTGGTTGTATGATAAATGCAACACACTAACCAAATACCTGTGCAGCTCATTTAAAGTTTTTACCTATTTGAAAGAAATATCGTGAGAGTTATTTATTTCATATATTTGTTCCATTCTGATAATGATAATTTTTTTTTAATACGAATTAAGGATATTACCTTCACCACAATGATAAATGTGTATTAATTCTTGAAATGGTTTGTCACCAAATTAAAAACAATAGGCAATATCGATATACATATTAAATTCATTTAATTATCATGCAAACATTCAAATGAATAAAAAAGAGCTATATATTATTAAAATATGATTAACATAACTTATTATTAAAATAATAATATTAAAAAAAAAATGAAAATAAAGGACAAAAAAAGTTAAATAAAATTATTATGTTTCTACAATTTTTACGAATATACGCACATAATGACTAAAAAATATAAACTGATGATTCAAATAACTATATAATGAAAATTCCAACATAAGATCTAGAAGTAACAACAGAATTTTCTATCTTTGAGGTAGATAAAAAAAGGTTAAATATATTCACTATATTGCTGTTCATTATTATGTTGTTCATGATTATGTTGCTGTTCATTATTAAGTTGTTGATCATTATTAAGTTGCTGATCATTATTATGTTGCTGTTGTTCACTAGGATAATAAAATTGTTGTTGGAAAAGTTCGGTATCAATGAAATTATCACTAAAATTAATCATTGAAGTTTCATCAATGACATGAACTTCAGGAATTATAGTAATTATTTCAGGGGCGGCAGCCGCAACAGGTATTATTGCTTGACCAATAGTTTCATTATCATCTTCAAATTGATCGTATTCATTAGGAATATCGCTTTGGGTATAATTAGTTGATAACGGAGGTTGTTGGTAATTATCAGTATTAGATGGTAACGGTGGCGGTTGTTGGTAATTATCAATATTAGATGATAACGACAGTTGTTGATAATTATTATAATCATTATATGTTAACGGTCGTTGTTTGTTATTAGTAGATGAAGATGGTGGTTGTTGGTCATTAGTAGATGATGATGGTGGTTGTTGGTCATTAGTAGATGATAATGGCGGTTGTTGATGATCATTAGATGGTTGTTGATGATCATTATTAGTATTATTAGCATTATTAGTATTAGTATTAGATGATAGCTTTGATTGTTTGTTATCATTTAAATCGACATCAACCATAACACTACCCTCATTTTGTTTTGTAACATTTTTTTTTGATTGATTATCATTATTACCATGCTTAGGAAAATTAGTTTCACGTTTGTAACTTTCTATTATATCCAATGATTTTGAGTTAGTTGTCGCACGTTTTGACATATCAGTTGGGAAGTCACCAACTTGAGTTGAACGACGACGACGTCTCTTAATGACAACGATAAGGCCTATTACAAGCAAAAGTAAAGCAATAGCACATCCAACAATGATGATTATTATATTGTTATCAGAAGAATTCGGTGAATTATTATTCTTAGTTGACTGAACAATGGTTTGGTTTGATTGAGTCGAGTTATTTTGGTCGAGAGGAGAACCTAAAGAGATGCAACTAGATTTCCAATTTTCAAGACTATCCAAAGTACTATTTCCCACATTTGCGCCATTATAACAAATCAAACATTGAGATAAATCATTATATATCACAGAATTACAATAACATTTATCTATCAAAAAAGGTAAAAAAATATGTACGTAAACATATGCATACGTGAATTTAAAAAAATTAAAGAAAATTGCATTTCTTACCTGAAGCGATGTAGGAACCTTGAGAATTCACAGTAGGTAGATTGAATTTTAAGCCACAAGCAGCTTTTACTTTATCACAAGTACTGCAAGTGTTAACATCACCTGTAGCGAGAGGGCTAGCAGCGACATTTGGTTGAGTGGGACTTCCCTGGACGGCAGGAGGCGCTTGAACGATAGGTACTGTCTGACCAAGAACAGTACTTATCTTTATGATTATGCAAAGTAAAATAAATAATAATAATTTCATTTTAAGTAACTTGGGAGAATATTGAATTTTTAAAGTATCAGTAAATCCATCAACGAAGTATATTAACTGATTAATCCTGTTATCAAAGTATCTATTTACAGGAAGGATATTATTATTATTATTATTATTATTTATTTATTATTATTATTATATTAAAAAAAAAAAAAAAAACAGTATGTATTTTAAATAAATAAAGTTTAACCAGGCAAGTAAATTTTTCTTAAAGGAATATTTAGCAAAAAAAGTGAATAAAAAGTAGTATCGTTTTCGATCACGAGACAGGTCTAAAAATTCAATCTAATACAGTAATAATATAATGGTAATAGACAAAAAACACTTAAATATCTGTTAATAATACGTACTTACTTTATTTAGATTTGATATTCTTAACTTAATAATTACTTATTAATGTAGCCCACAGATGGTTTCAAGTGGCAAATTATGGTAACGGTAACGGTATTAAATAAATAAATAAACAAATAAATAAATATTAATCATTATTATTTGTTATGATGAGAGTACAAACAGTGATCGAATCAGAATCGAAGTTAAGAAATCGTAATATTAAATCCAAGTTTCGCGATGACTTTTTTTTTTAAAAACTGTGGCAAAATTTTGTTAATAAAACATTGATTATCAAAGTTCGACGATAATATTGAAAGGTAACATTACGAAAAAAATCAAAATTTAAAATTAATGTATAATACATATTTGCATTTTTATACAATAATAAACTATATAAGTTAGATTTACCTGTCCTCGACTAATAATTGTCATTAATAAAAGTCACGTTTTATTTAAATTTATTCTTGCAGCTGTTGTAAGAAAACAATGGATGCAGGTAATTCTTTTACTTCCAAAAGTTTACTGATGATACTAACCTTGTCCGAATATTTAGACTAGATTTCCTTCTGTTTTGTATGTGTTAGAAATCTAGCTAAGCTATTACTGTATTATGCTGGACCCGATACTTATAGAGTCCTAGCTTTTACCTTATGGGAGTCCTAGTTTTTTACAATTTTTGGTAGGACTACGTATTTTAGCCGTTATTCTGCCAAGAATTAAAATAGTACCATCGGAAATGAATTCCATAAGTGAAAAACTGAATGCATAATGACAAGATTATGTGAACACAAATAATCTCTTTAAGTACATTTTTGATCCGAAAAATTTGACTATTATCATCATATTCGGATAATGATAATCAGCCATTATATTACTACGCATCGGTATTTATAAATGTTACTCTTTGCACCACAATGTGCTATGTTTTTTTTTTGCAGACAAATTTGTGATATCTGGATATAACGATAAGATCATGGGAAAAAACTGAGTGTCACTAAACAGCTGAGGGAAATGAAATTTCGGACTTCTAATTACCGGACACAATCTATTCTAATTTATTTAGGGGTGCCCGGTACAAAAATATAATTAAAAACCAAAGTTCCTTCCTTTGGCAGCACTCATTTGTTTTTATAAAAAAAGTGGATTATTTAGTTAGTTATTATGTACTCTCACTATCGGATTTTAAATACAGTAATAGTTTTTTTTCTTTCAAATAGCTATATTGTAAAAAAATACAACAAAATAAGAATTTTTTTTTTTATCTTGATAAAATATAGCTTTATTTACGCTAATACAGAATATATTGATTAGTCACAATGACAATGCCTCAATTAGTTTTTACGCACTAGGAAATATTATATCCTTTTTATACCGTATATATATATCTGTATATATATTTCGTATATCGAATAAATTTTTATAAAGTATATTCACGATAATACAAGATTTGCCTAACAGCTAATATATTGATTAGTCACAATGACAATGTCTCAATTAGTTTTTACGCACTAGGAAAGTATATCGAATAAATTTTTTTAAAAGTTTATTCACGATAATACAGGATTTTCCTAATAATATTGATTAGTCACAATGACAATGCCTCAATTAGTTTTTACGCACTAGGAAATATATCCTTTTATACTGTAATTTTAGTAAATTTACAGTTCTTTATACGTATTTCTGTATTTCGAATAAATTTTTTTAAAAGTATATACAGATATACCGATACATTACCTTGAGATAGTCATAAGATTATCATAGATTTCAAAAACCACTAACGCAATCGGAGTATCAAGTTAACTAATAAATCCGATTAACGTTATTAATGAATTCTGGAAAAATTAACAAATTCCACGCAGTAATATTGACCAATAACAATACCTAAAAATGATGATATTAAATCAATAGGTACAGAAGGAAGTATTAACGTTTTACAATCAATGCCCATCACATCATTAAAACGCACGCGTGACCACTTCTATCCAATCATCATTTGACATGCACATCCATATTAATATAAAAAAGTTTCCTTAACGTGTTTCTTTTCTAGAACGACTTCTCATCAACGTTTCTTAAAATTCTGTCGTTGCGAAGTCATCACAATTATCTTCATTAATACAATTAATAATACAAAAAATAATAAGGTATATAATTATAATAATTATATTATATTACATAAATAACTGTTATATCTTTATTTTTATTCGATTTTTTTTTATTCAAATAAATACTAACAACTTGTTATAAATTTTATAAATTTTGAAATTAGCATTGTTTGAGAAAAAAAAATATCCTTCCTTTTTCGATTCGTTTTTTATTGATTTAATACAATAAATATAACGTCATCGTATCTTTTCAGAATATACAATACCATGATCTCTATCAAAAAATTCTTTCCATGACTGCCAATAAACGGTCTATAAACGACAAGAGTCCTATTACAAGTAGCAAATTTTTTGCTGGTTCTCAAAGTTCCGATGAAAATTCTTCTGATGATTCATCTAATAAAAGAAAAGGTGTAGCTACTGAAGAAGATTATACAAGTGATGAAGAATTTTTATTGAGCTCTAGAGGTTTTATTGAAACTCCTGGTTCTTTAGACGATTCTTCCTTAAAAGTTGGATCTCTTGTGCTTAATGAAATTGATGAATTCGATGGTAAGATTAATTATAATAATAATAATCATATATAATAATAAATAATATAAATAATAAAGAGAAAATAATAATGATAATTAATAATAATAATAATAATAATCATAATAATAATGATAATCATAATGATAATAACAATTATTATTATTATTATTATTATTATTATTATTATTATTATTATTATTATTATTATCTCTTTACTTATTTTATTTTTATTTTTATTTTTTTTTAATCTTTTATTGTCTTTATTTTTCTTGTAGAAACTGATCAACCTTTGAATGTCAACTCGTCTCCTTTTAACCCTTTACAAGTTGCTACTCGTAACGTTCATGATTACGATAGCATACTGGAAAGTAAACGACGTCAAGGTATTTTAAATTTTTACTATATCTATATTACGATTTTGTTTTAATTATTTGATTACTTTTTTTTAGGACGTTTATTATTGGTATCTCTTCTTGAAAACTTTTGTTTATTATATGATACTAATCCTGAAGGAAACCGTAAATTGTTCTACGTCATTTGTAAAATGTTGAGTGCTATGGGAATTATCGAGGAAGAGGTTAATATTCATATTTCATTAAATTTTATAAATTTAATATCAAAATGAATCAAACACTTAAAACACTTTAGCAGAATTCTTAAATATTTAACGCGTCTCAAAAATTTATGAAGTACATTGATGAAATGTCTACCGTTAGATCTTCCTATCAATGTGCTTTCAAAGCTTTGGTCGTTCAAGCATTGAATTCAATCAAACAAGAACAATTGATGATTGAATCTCATATGATTATGCCTCCAGGTTCTGTATCTGGTGTTCCTGAAAATGGTAAAACTTTTCTGGTTAATCATGAAGAGATTAAGTATGTTTCTATTTTTTTTTATTACTATTACTATAATTTATTTAATTTTTGACTTTTTCTGTTATTCTTAATTATATTGATTATATTTATTTAGATATCATTCTCATTCTTCGAGTCCTTGTTCACATTATCAACCTTTCAATAATCTGACATTCGTTAATATTCTTGATCTTGAAAATAGTAGATATAACAATGACTTTATTGAATTAAAGTTATTGGGTAAAGGGGGGTTCGCTAGTGTTTGGCAGGTTTGTCTTTTCTTTTGTTAATCCATCTATTTTACAATGTTTTTATTTTTAAATTTATAATATAAATATATGATGTTATGTATATTTTTAAATTTAGGCAAAAAATAAATTAGATGGTATAGAATATGCCATTAAAAAAATTAGGTTACGAGATGATAAAATACCAAAAGAAAAAGAAAAAGTGTGTGTTATAATGATTATATTTTTTATTTCAAGATATATCTTTTTTTTTTTTTTTTTTTTGAGTTATATATTTTACATAGTTTTATTTTTTTTTTCATGTGTTTTTTTTTAATATGATTGATTTTAATTTAGATTTTTCGAGAAATTAAATTCCTTGCTAGATTAGAGCATACAAATGTTGTACGATATTACAGTTCTTGGTTGGAACACGTTAATAGTAAACATCGTTGTAGCGATGCCTTTCAAATTCCAACATCTTCTTCGCATTCAACTAATTTTTCTGATTCTTTGAGTTCAAATGAGTCAACTCAAAATAATGATGGTGACTATAATGCTGATTCTGATGATGATTCGGATATTTTTAGAATGTCTTTTTCTGATGATGAAGCTAACTCGGAAAATTATAGTGGAATTGACTTTAAAGATGATAATTCTAATTTAGAAGGATTACATTCTACTACTTCTATCACAGGTGTCACGAAGAGATCTTCAAATAAAAATAATTTTAGAAGTGAACTTTCCAATTCTTATTCAAGATCTACTGGAAAAGATAATACTGATTCATCAACATCTGAAAGAGATTGGGTTCTTTTTATTCAAATGCAATTATGTCACAGTACTTTAAAAGATTATTTGAAACGTAGAGATACAAATTTATTAGCAACTAAAAAAGATCCTTTGAATTCTGTTGATCGTCATGCTAGCATTGAATTATTCCGTGGAATAGTTCGTGGTGTTGCTTATATTCATGAACAAGGATTGATTCATAGAGATCTTAAACCTGGAAATATTTTCATTGGAATGGTTCCTGACAGTAATTATGATAATGATATTTGGGTTGCTACTGATAATACTTCAATTAATGTTGATCGATTAGTACCAAAAATTGGTGACTTTGGTTTGGTTACAGCTGTGGGTGATGATAATACTGATTCATCCATGGATAGTTTCTCTAAGCCTGATTCATCTAGTTCTAGAAATTCTAATTCTAATAATCGAACACTCAATCATCATGGATCAAGTTCTTCTTTAACTTCAAAATCAAGAACTATTGGTGTTGGTACAGTTACGGTAAATTAAAAAATTATTAATCTTTCTTTATCGTTTTAAGAATTTCTCTATCATATTTTGATGTTTGATTTTTTTGATTTTGTCGTCTTTTTTTAGTATGCTTCACCTGAGCAGCTTGCAAAACCTCCCATACCTTATAATGAAAAGGTTGACATATATTCGTTGGGCATAATTTTCTTTGAACTTCATTTCCCTTTTTCAACTGGACATGAACGTGTTCAAGTTCTTAAAGATTTAAGGCATGGAATATTACCAAATGGATTTGTCCAACGATTTCCAAAAGAGGTTAGCAAATTTACTTTGAAAAAACTTTTTGATTCTATAAAATCAATCAATTAATTTATTTATTTATTAAAATTTTTTAATAATTATAGTCAGCTTTTATTTTGTGGATGATGGCGGAAGATCCAGATAAAAGACCAAATGCTAAACAAATATTGGATTTTGAATTATTATCTGGACCAATTCATGTAAATATTATTTATTATTATTCTAATAGGTATGCGATAGAGAATTTAACATTATGTATATATATATATATATATCTATAGGGTGAACATGCAGAATTACAACATAGATTAGTTGAAAATACACAAAGAATCGATATTATTACTAAAGAAAATGAAATGTTAAAGAAGAAAGTCGAAGAATTGGAAAAAATGTTGAAGGATTGTGAATGTAAAAACAAAAAATAACATCCAATTCTTTTTAAATTTTGTTGTCATCTTAATTGTATTGATTGATGTAGTGATTGTTACACTAATTATTTTCTATGATACTTTTTTTTTTTTTACGATTATTTGAAAGTTAAAAGTTAAATGATTATTTAGATTATATAAATTAAATTATTTAGATTAGTAAAATAGAGTTTAGTATTGTATGTATTATGCTACAATCTTACGAAATTTATGCTCTTTATTACGTGAAATCAACCTTTTGACACTATTCAACGAAGTCCTGACCTCAAACGACGTACCTATCATATATCATCTAAGGATACTTATAGAGGATTAATATATATATATGCGCGTCATAAGTTCTTCCTTGTTGTTTATATTTATATGTATATTACCTGTAATATAAAATATAATTTTATATCGATATAGATATCTGATATAGATCGATCTTGAAATCGATTATAATTTTAAGATTTTTAAGAACTAGCTTATGTGAGATTCTCTCTCTACTATAAGTTTTTATTACGTACAATTTTGATTTTTATCTAACAAAAAATTTTATAATAATTATTTGCTTTCAATATTCAAGCAATTTTATTATTAAAAGATATAGAAATTATAATACAAATGATGAAATTTATTCTGATATTAAATTTTTTTTTTTTAAAAAATAAACCAAAAAAATATATATGAACTGCCGTCAATAGAAATCAAGCAGATTGACATTTCGAAAAAAAAATTAATGCCTTAAACTTTACCGCCCATATCTCGATGAACTTTAAAGCTATTTTCATATTTTAATAATCAAAAGAAAGCTTAGATCTTGAGCTTTCTTTTTTTTACTATTAAATCTCATGAGAATTGCTTCGAAATTCATTAGGATATGAGCGATGAAAGTTAAGGTATTAATTTTTTTTTTCGAAATGTTAATCTGTTTGATTTCTATTGACGGCAGTTCATATGTATTAATTACTTTTCTACTAGCTTCTATCAATTGATAAATCGATGTCGTAAAATCAGCTTGGCAGGTTTAGTCGACTAAGTAATAAAATGAGAATTGAGAGAAGGTATCTCGATAACCACCAGGCCAAATTCGATGAACTCTTTGAATTGTAGAATTCAAATAAAAAAAACAGAATTTGGTGATTATTGAGATATCTTCGTTCAAAGTTATAAAAAACTCAAAAAAGTTAGTTGCTCCAGAATTTTCTAAATAATCACTAGACCAAATTTGATAACTTGAAAAAGTTCATCGAGTTTGGCCTTGTAGTACATCTATCAAAATAAAAGCTGCGCCGAAATTTTTTTCCAACTTTGAGCTAAGATATCTCGATAAATACTAGGCCAAACTCGAAAACCCTTTTTTTTTTTTTTGAATTTTGCAGATTGCAAAAATTTAAATAAAAATGTTCATCGAATTTGGTCTAGTGGTTTATCGGGATATCTTCGTTCAAAGTTTAATTTACGGAAGGTACAGTATGAATATCAAATTTGAGGGTACGAATATTAGTTCCCTAACGCATCGCGCACTAATGTTAGCGTAAATAATGTAATGATTCTATTTTTGAGTCTGCTAATAAGCCAATGTTTCACTTGGCAGGTTAAGTCTACTAAGCCAATTAGTGATAAGCTTATAACGATACTTTCTAGAAAAAAATATACTACAGTATTAAAGTTTAAAAAAAAAAAAAAAAAAAGTTATAGTTTTTATGTTCCTAAAGTATACGTATAAATTAAAATAAATACTGCTATTGGGTATTAGCGTTAACATTGTTAATGTTATTAAATTCTTGGCAAATATTCTTGGCAAAAAAGTTTATATATTATCTGTCGTGTAACATATGTTAGCCGTAGTAATTTCCGGTGACGTAATAGTATAAGTGGTATAAATGCAGAAAATGGATCAAGAAGGGCCAATTTCATTTTTTAATTAACGTATATTTCTGTATTTAATCTCTTTCCTATGATGAGACGAGTGCCAATAGGGTTAAGGCGACTGAGACAACAACAGCAACACAATACAACTAACAGGTTCGTTTAATAAAAAGTCCAAGTCCCACTTGAAGGATATTACTTTAAAAATTTAATTAAACGAGGATGAATTTGTATGGTCTACCCATGTCAAACGGCACAGTTAGGACACTAAGGTTAGGGTTAAGGGCTAGAAAGAAAAGCGAGAAAAATAAAAAAATAAACAAAACAAAAATACTAACTACTCGCTGCTCGCCCTGAGAAAGAAAATTATAATAATAATTCATATTTGTACGAATTGAAAACAATATTTATCAATGAAAAGTAACAAAATAATGAATTTATTTTTATTTATGTTTTTTTCCCAGCAATTCGGCTGTAACAATGGATCCAGTGGATGGATTTGGAAATCGTAGTTCTTTTGAGTTTGAATTGACGAATGTTCATCAACTTCAAGGAAAAGTATGCAGTCCACGATTCGAAACCATGCCAAATATTTTTTGGCAATTAGGATTTGTGCTTGTAAGCATTTTTTTTAATCTATATTTACATATATCATTTATTTAATTTATTTGTTTCGGTGGGACTTGAAACGTAATTAAAATTATTCAAATTGTTTATTATATATGCCATTTACTATTTATTTAGGAATCACCAAATGATCCCGAGTATTGTGCGGTTTATCTCCATGCGATTTGTAACATGGATGAAGTAGATGAGTATGATCCGTCTAGAAATGATTGTTTACCTGCTAGAATGTATTTAAAACGACCTGATGGTTCAATTATCAAAGAAATGACTACATCTTCAAGATTTAAATTTAAAGCTGTTAAAATTCGGAGATTACGTAAGTAGAATATAAAATTTTTCTAAAATTTAGATAATAATTATTGTCTTCTTTGAAGAAAAAAAAATTTTTTTTTAGAAAAATATTAATCATTTAGAGAATTTATTAAATCAGGTATGGCACAATTTTGCAGACGTTCCAGACTTACCGATAACCTTGTAATTGGAGTTAGATTGAAAAGTACACAACTTGGAAATCATTTTTTTAGAACTTTATCATTTCATGAACCTGTTCCAGTTAAACCAATTCCTGGAACTTTGATATCTGCTTGGAAAAATGAATTTCAAAAACCAGGATCAGGTGATGTTAAAATTACGGTTCAAGGACAAACAATTTTTGCAAGCAGTTCAATTCTTGCAAAACGTTCGGAATATTTCCAAAGAATGTTTAATGGGTCATGGTTAGAATGTAACCAATCAATCAATGCGCAACACATGATCGAAGATGATACTATATCAAACGATCGTAGAGATTCGACAGATATCGAAATTGATGGAACAAATTCATCATCAAAAATGACAATTAATCGACAATATCAATATTCAGTTGATATTCCGGATTTCGATTATCAAACTGCTGTACAAATGCTTTTATTTCTATATACTGATCAAGTGGACATTAACAATTGCCCAAATATTTGGAACCTTTATACAATCGCTAATAAATACCTAATAACAGATTTAGAGATGGAGGCAAAATTAAAGATTCTCGAAGGAATGAGTATAAATACTGCGGCAGAAAGTTTATTTGGAAATGCATGGAAATGGCCAGATTTGAAAAAAAGATTTTTGAGATATGTTGTTGACAATTTTTCACAAATTAGAAATAGTCATGGTTACAAAACTATAGTAGCAAATCGTTCGAAATACCCAATGTTTCTTGAGTTGAATAGCGAGATCTTGTTGTCATTTGTTCCCGAAGCTGTTGATTCTTAAAAATTTGGGCAATTTGGAATGTTATTTTAAGTATTTTGAAATTTGAATATTGTAGAACTTGCTTGATAGTACATAGTAAGTGATGGATATCGTTTATGATGGTGCATTGATTTTTCTGGATAACCATCAGAAATGATTGAAATGGTTGGTTGTTATCATTGCGTTACAACATATACTTGATATGTTAAGTTTAGAAGATGAGATAATGCGCTTATAGGTATATTATATTGGAGTGTATAAATTTTTTTTTTGTCACTTGTGTAAATTTTTACGTTTCCTGATATTAAGCAAGTTAGGATTTAAATTATAAGCGACAGAAAATAATTTAATTGCTTTATACATGTATACCAATTATGTAGTGTCAGTTTTTATTATAAGATTAATGTGGTTCGAGTGTCAAATTTCTTTATCATATAATTTATTCAAATGATAATGGGTCACCATTTAAACTTGAAGCTTAAAAGATTAGATGTTACTGTAAGTATGGTTCAAATTTATCAGCTCGTCTTTTACCTATTTATCATGCCTTTTTCATCATTTTGTTACTCTCAACAGAATATCATTACTACGACGGTCATCTTTTTTGTATTGGTTATTTACATGGACCTACAGTATAATTTTTATGTAAAGTTTTGAGGATTGAGGAATTTTTTTTTTAGTTGCGTAATTAATCAACGCATTAGGATATCTGATATATCAAAATTCAATATTATAATTCTCTAGTTTTTGTAAAAAGAATTACATTCTGAATTTTTATATGTTGTTAAAACAGTTGCAATTTTTTTAAAGTTAAACCATCAAAACTAACTTATCACTGTATAAAGTAGTCTAGTTTGTAAATTTATCATAAAATCGATTTATAAGAAAAGTATTTTTTTGATAAAAGATTCATAAGGCCGCTTGTAATGGTTAACATTTCTTCTAGAACTTTCGTTTTAACTAGTTCGAGCAGCTAAACTAAAATGTCTAGATTAAATTTTAACTGGAATTAAATTTGCCATAATTGATCTGCTAATCTAAAATACTGGACTGTTCATTTTATTTGTTCGTTTCAATTCCCTTCCGAGAGAATCTTGACCATATTTTTTTTGCGCAAAGCATACGGGTCAATTTCATTAGTCGATATCGATATAAATCATATGATTAGACGGCATTTTGATTGGCAGTTGAATTCTTGGTGGCCTATAACTTAAACAAAACTTTCATTTTTGGTGCACCTGCACTACTTTTTTGTTACAATTAAATGCAGGGACACGGAAATTTTTCGAAAGCAAATTTTCGAGCAAATCGAAGAATTTTTTTCTATATGAATTTAATCATGTGACATAACATGATTGGCCTTTGATCAGGGACCTGAAAAAAATATTAAATCAGTTAATGCAGTGTAACAATACCAAATTCGGGCCAAATTAATAGCATAATTTTGGCCGGTGACATAGATTTGACCAGCCCGAATCATCGGAATGAAAAATTTCGTTATGATCACTAAGGTTGCCGGCCGTAAGTAATAATTACGGACATTACGGATTACAACCTGGGTTGCAACTCTAATTACAACTAATATCCAAAGTTGTAATGTTGTAAAGTGTCGTAATATTTGTAATTGCGTAATAGTTATAATTGTTGTAATAGGTTGTAAATGCCGTAATAGGTTGTAAGTATCGTGCAATCCGGTAATCTAATTTATTTTATTACAAAATCAAGTTCAGAAGCACAATAGACTTTTTACACCATACGTATTATATCTAATAACGCTCAATATTGATATGTTATTTAGATCGATATACTTTAATTTTACAACTGTTATCATTATTCCTGGGACACTTGGTAAAAAATTAATCGAATGATTATTCTGCCGATTCGATAAGTTATTGATTTCGGTGTGATCCATATAATAAAATAATTAAGAAAAGCTGTTTTTGTATGCTAATGATCGTTTTATGATTGCCATAACAATAATGTCAACAACTTAAAATTTTCGTTCGAATGCTTGCCCAACATGTTTGATGTGCTTAATTTATACGAAAATTTATGAAAAATTGTTCATGTCAACCCAATAACCTTAACAAAAAAGGAATCAATATAAATTGGACTTTTATAACAAATATATTACTCAAACAGGTGCCACTATTAAAAAGTTAAATATGATCATGAATTTGTCGACTGGTTTAAAAATTAATCTCGGGTTAGACCAAGATATTATTATTATTTGTTGAGAATACATGAAGAATTATGATAAACGAAATCCAAGCAAAAAAATTTTATATGTTTATATTTATTTATATATTTTTTGTCTTCGACAAGAAACAAAAAATAATTAGAAATAAATAAATGCTTTCATTTGCACAAAAATGGATCTTGTTAGGTTAATTTTTTTAAAAATGAACTTTTCGTCATCTTTGACAGGAATGAAAAATAATTAGAAATGAATAAATGCCTTCATTTGAATGAAAATGGATCTTGCCAAAGAAATTGAAATTTAGTTTAATTTTTTATAAATGAATTTTTTCATCTTCAACAAAAAACGAAAAATAATTAGAAATATATAAAATATCTTCATTTGAACAAAAATACTACGAAAATGGATCTCGCCAAAGAATAGGAATAGAAGTTATATACAATTTTTTAAAATTAATTTTTTTTAGAAATAAATAAAGACTTCGTTTGAATAAAAATGGATCTTGCCAAAGAATAGGAATTGAATTTTTACACAATTTTTTTTAAAAACGAATGTTTGTCGAAAAATAATTAAAAATGAATAAAAGGCTTTGTTTGAATGAAAATGGATCTTACCAAAAAATAGTCTTTATTCATTTCTAATTATTTTTTGATGAATATTTGTTTTTCATTTGAATGAAAATAGACTTTACCAAAGAATAGGAATTGAAATTTTATACAATTTTTTAAAACTGAATCTTCATCAAAAAATAATTAGAAATGAATAAAGGTTTTGTTTGAGCAAAAATGGATTGTGCCAAAGAATAGGAATTAAAATTTTAAGACTTTCAAGTGTAACAAGCATGTATGTTAATATTTAGTCTTATTGTAATATATATTAGTCACCTTATCAGTTATCTTATTAAATTATATATTTATATATCAATGGATCACATGTAGTATAAAAAAGCAAGTTGTGCTACTATTACTGGTTTTGTGGAAAAAATTAGTTATCTTTATTGCTTTTTTTATCTTTTTTAAAGCAGAGTTATCTAAAAGTAGGTTTTTAGTTTTTATAAAAATAATAATTAAGCATAAATTAATTGTGTTTAATACAGGATTTTTAAAATATTTGAAAAACCCTTAACAGTAAGAATATCTTATTTTTTAACCAGATAATTCAAGATTTTTTTATGATGGGAATGAATTAAATTTGTTGAAATTTTTAATAACTGCTAAGTTACATATTATTTATAATTAATGTATACATTGTGATCCATAGTAAACTTATGCAACTTAAAGATTTTTTACAGTATTAGTTTGGGTTTTGAAGCACAAGCTAGCCAATTTCTAAATTTTAAGAACAAACAAGATATATCCAATTTAATCCTTTTTTTTTAGACTTTTTGATCAAATGAATTTAGACCATATCAGTTTTCTTAATATGTTAAAGTATAAACAACAAATAGGCCAGATAGAATTGCAACTGCTTATTAATTATTACAACTATTTTACCTATTACAACCATTGCAACTGCTGTATCTATTACTGCATTACAACTATTACAACTATTACAACCATTACACTATTACACCCCTTACAACTATTACAACTATTATGGCAATTATACCTATTATGACTATTATACCTTTTATGGCCAAATATTACAACTTTAAGGTAAAAGATTGCAACTTTACAACCTGATTAAACCTATTAGGATGCAACCTTAATAACACATTACTCCCGAACTTGTATTCTAATTGGTTTGATTAAGTAAATCGATTTATTTGGCAAACTCATATAATCATAAAATGATTTCTTCTTGTTATTTTTCATGTGTTATGATGTAAACATGTTTATTAAATTAAAACACAGCTGGCAACTCCCTACCAATCATGATTATAAATTGCCAGATAATACCAATATTGGGCAAATTGTTGAATATAGTTAATTTGGCAAATGATTGGCTACACGTGCTGCAGAGTGGTCATGATCATTTGTCAAATTACTGTTATTCGACAATTTTTGCCCAATATTGTATACATATTGACTATATCAATAGATATTTTTTCAGGTCCCTGCTTTATAACTTCAAATAGTTAAAACAGTGAATACTATGGACACAATATACATGTGACTTATGGACATAAGTTAGGGTGTCCAGGACAGGAACCCATAAAAATTGTTTTGAGTAACAGAAAAAATGTTTTGGGTAATAGCAAAAAATGTTTTTTATTGCGATATAAAATTTATTTAATTTCAATTATAGTAGTATTTATTTTTATTATATTTATTATTCAGTGCATTTTATTATAAAATGTACCTATAATGGCTTGGCACCTATTATATTTTTTTATTATTGGGCATTGTTTAATATATCTTTAAAGTTTTTTGTATATAAAACTTACAATTATGATAACTACTGTAAACTGCTACATAAAAGACCCAGGTCTCTTATACTTTACCAAAATTAAACCTATTAATAGACTCCTGGTCTAGTACATGATAGAGAGTTTGTACAATTAGAAAGAAAATTTTAAAAAGTATGCATATTTTTTATTTATAGTGAACAGTCTAGATATTTAAAAAAAAACTGAATTTGGTTATGGTAAATTTTGAGATTCATGCCTGGGTCTAGTATATAGAGTATCTAATATCTGGAAGGGCCTTGTATATAGCAATTTACAGTAATAATTAGAATTTGATAATTTTGGTACTATTTGATTTGTCTTAATGAGACAGTTCAAACAGTGCAAAAATTATCAAATTTCAATAACTAGATAATGTGATATTTACAAAAAAATGATTACAATATAATTTTATATGTGAAGAACTATGATAAAAATAGTTTTTGTAGATATCTCATGATTTAATGGTTGAAATTTGCTAATTTTGGTACTATTTAGACTGTCTTACTAGGACAAATTGAATGGTATTAAAATTATCAAATTCTAATTACATATTTTGAGATTATTATAAATATTTTGTAATACTATTATTAGAATTTAATTAGTTTAGCACTATTCAATTTGTTTTGATAAAATGGCTTGAATAATAGCAAAATTGTCAAATTCTAATTATTATATCATAAAGTATAACAAAATTTATCAAAATTATCTAAATTATAAATTTTTGTAAATCTATTTTATATTTATTTTTTAGTAATACTATATTAAAAAAATTATTATTTTTAATATAATTTACAATATTAATTTAAATAAGGATTTATTAATTTTGTACACTGTGCATAGCTGTGTACTCTATAAAACAAATACAAACAATAATTAGAATAGCTGTACACCCTATAGTAACAAATACAAACAATAATTAGAATTAGAATTAGGGTTAGGGTTAGGGTTAGGTTAGGGTTATTTAAAAGTAGGATTAGAATTAAATTTAGAATTTAAAGGTATTATCATAAGAGGAGCATTTTTTATTAAAAGTACATTAGGGGTTACTATAGTAAAATTTTGAGATTGTAATAGGGGTTATTTTAGTAAAATTTTAAAAACATAAAGAGATGCACAGCTGTGCATATGCACATCTTAAATAACCCTTTAAAATAATAATTCTCAAGTCAATATTTAAAAAAATTTATTAAAAAATTATAAATTATTTTTGGACAGAACTAGTCAGTGCAGGACCCCGAAATATACATAGATAGGTCAGGTAAGAGTTTGCTTATTTTTGAGGTTTTATGCAGATCTTTTCTATTTATAGTAATTTATTTGCTTATTTTTGAAGTTTTCCGCAGATCTTTCCTTTTTTAGTAACCCTATAATTAACCTGACCTATCTATGTATATTTTGGGGTCCTGTCAGTGCCCCATGCACTTTGTGCCCCTATTTTTATATTTCAAAATTTTATAAATTTTACTAGGGTAACCCCTGTTGTGCTTCTAACAAAAATGGTCCTCTTGTGATTTTGTACTAATCTTAATTTTAATTCTAACCCTAACCCTAACTCTAACCCTAACTTTATGCGAAATTAATTATTAGTACATTAGGTGCACAAAAAACACGGGTGCACTTTCTAGATTTTTTCTTATTTTTTTATTTAAAATTTTTTTTTAAATTTGCACATTTTTAGTTTATATATACTCAAATTTTTTATTAAAATATATAAATTTTAAAAAAATAAATTAGAAGCATTTTTATTGCTAAATTTAAAGCAAATCTGCTCTAAAATTAAAATAGGATAAAATGGCTTAAGAAATAGTCATATAATATTAAATATATATTAGCCAATCAACTCTTACTAGAACCCAGACATCTAGTACAGAGGTTATATGTTATTCATTTTAGCAATAAACCCTGAAATTTGAAAAGCAAAAAACAGTTTTTGCCAATTATCTTGGCATCCAGTAGTTCAATTTGAATGAACTTTTTTTTAAAAAGAAGTTCTTAGTGAGGCACATTTAACAAAAAAGTTTATTCAATTCAAATTACTATATTAGAAGTTTTTAAGTAAATATGGTTTTGTTATTTTTAGCAAATTAGGCCAAAATTGGCCAAAAACTTGTTATGACCTATATGAGAGATGTTTGAGTCCTTTCTTATTAATATAAAATATGTAATACAATGATAAACTTTAATAAAAATTTTTTTTTTGGATTTTATAAAAATATAAAATTCAAATAAAATTTAAATTTAATTTAATTAAGATATTTTTATTTGAATTTAGTAAAATACCACCATAGCAATAATTGCACATATTATAAGATCTGGTGTAATATGAACCAAAAGAATAAATAAATTTGTTAGTTTAGAGTTAGGATGAGGGTTAGGTTAGGGTTAGGGTAGTATGTTTTATCAAAGAGTTTCTGACCCAAAATATTATAGATTGGAATCGCCTAAAGTTTTTTTTTAATTGTTTAATCGTTTAACCATTTAATCATTTAATTTGGCCAGCATTAAAATAATTCTGGCCTACGACCAACATAATTCTGCGTGGAACTATGGGAAACAATTTTTAAACGGTTAACGATTCCAATCTTTACAAAATATACAAGGAATTTTTTTGTTAGAGCACAAGAGATAGTTTCATAGACAAAATTTGTGTTATGGTCAATTTTTGAAAAAATCATAATTGCTTCGAATTCACATTACACCTAATCCTGGTTTCTAATTGGTTGATCAGGGTAGTGATACATCAACATAGTGAATTTATATATCTGTTGAATTCAATAAAAAATTTTAATAAATTTTATAAATAATTATCATGATATTTTCAAAAATTTAAAAATTTATAATATTTATAAGATCATACAAAGTTAATTTTTTGGTTCTCTTAACATAAAACTTGAATGATGACCCAGCAACCCGGCTTTTAATTTTATTTTCAAAAAATTTTATATGTAAAAAACATATATAATTTTTCTATAATATTTAAAAAAAAACACCTGGATAATAAATTTAGTCAAAAATAGTTTCAAAATTTTGCAAAAATTTGATCGGCCAGGTTATAAGATCCAACTTATTAAGTTTGTATTGTTTAACATTATAACTGCACTAAAAATTTTTTAATTTCTGAATAAAATATTTCAAGACTGCTTGATGAAATTTAATAAATAGCTTCTGTTGAATTTTATAATTCTGTAGAATTTAAATAAAAAATTTTATTAACTTTATTAAGTAATCGTTGAGATATCTTAATTTAAATTTTAAAAATATTTTTTTTTAAAAAATAGTTGGACATATTGAATTGGACATATGTCCAATCAGTGTTGGGCTCTGGACCAAAAGTCCGCTTTACTGGACTTATAAACTGGACTACTGGACTTATAAGTCCAGTGGACTATTTATAAGTCCAGTTCCAGTTCAATTTACTGGACTTATAAGCGAGCCCAACACTGTGTCCAATGTATATGTCAATGACCAATGACCAATCCAGTCCAAGGTGCTAAAAATTATTGGACATATGTCAAAATGCCAACACTGATTACAGTACTCTTTTACAACTCATTTAATCATTATAACAGTCGCAATTTTTCTTGACCTATTTCACTGCCACAGGGTAGTCATCACCAGCTGATGCTGTTTCTCGTTTGCTTTACTACTAATATGATATCTGGCACAATTTTATTTCTGTGAACATATGGTCGTTTCATTTTAAATTATTCGAAATGTAATTTACAGACTTCAATTGAATTTATATTTCCGGCACCTTTAGCTAGCAAGCACCCTTCCAGTCATATGAATAGTCACATTAAACAATTTATTCACCTCTTTTTGCATGTTTATTTGTGCTAATCCATTTAATTCGATAGATTACTTAATATAAGGTTCTTATCTGAATTGATATAATTAATAACATTTAAAATTATCACGAGTGTTACGATTATTTTTTAAAATTATGTTCAAAATATGAATATTATATTTTAGCCTTATCAAAAGTATAAAGACGCCAGCGGCCCCATCTACACTTGTAACATAATAAGAAAATAAATCAACGAATGGCTTAAACATTATATTGATCTGTTAGTAAACAAGTTTTATCCTTTACTGTATAAAGTTTAATATTGTCTATGTTTTTGAACTTTGGATGAAGATATTTTAACAACGGTTCAGTTAATTTAAATTTTAAGGCTATTTTCGAATCCTATTGATTTGTAGAATTTTAAATAACTTTGAATGTTGGAAATAATCAAGATATTAACAGGATTCATTCGTTAAATGTTCAAAATTATAAAAGTTTTTTTAAAAAAACTAGAAGTTTATTGTTTTTTTGGTCAACAAAAGTATTAATATTAGTATTCGACATGGAGTCTTGGGAAAATATTATTATTTTGGTAAAAAAGAGTTTACAGCCGTTTTCAAAAAGATGTGAAAAACGATTTCTATATACCTATGGGGAATCAAAAAATTTGGAATTTCCGATTAGTAAAAATTAAAGAACTGACTGGAGTTGGTCTCGATTTCCTGTAATGGTGATCTGCACCTTTTTGAAAACAGTTATAAAGAAACTTTGTAGATTTTTGTGTGATGGGTGATCATAAATTGAAAAGCACTGTAACATAAAATATATGCCACTAAAAATCATTGATTATATGGGTGTGCTGCACGATCTATAATTTTGATAAAAAGATACATCATTTTTGTTAAGTGATAAATTCGTAACTTTGCAGTTTCACATTAATTAAAATAATGCTCGGGCTTACTATTACATACTACTTTCGAAGTTTTCTATTTTTTATTTCTTATTGGTCTATTTCCTTGTTTATCATGCAATACGATAAACAAATATTGTTATAAAAGGAGGAAACCGGTTAGTGTGGGTCATTCATATTCGTATAATTGGTTTTGGTTAGCACATGTATGATCATTGATGGATTTCTCAGCACGAGTCGCTCATAACCCGTGCACAATGTTGTTAAGCAACTTTGTAAATTATAAATGTTTCCTGAGGATTTAGAAGAAAGAATGTAATTAAAGGAAACATTGTCGCATTTGAAATTTAGTGACAATAATGTAATAACAACGATCGCTATTATTAGTAAAGCTTTTGAGATCGATATAATTTAGCCATGAATACTTTTCTATGATCCTGCGACAACCGGATTTATAAAATCTAATTTTAGATTGTATATGGCATCGACAAAAATTTAATGTTTTGTTAAATTATATAGAAGAATCCTGCCTTATAAAATAGTGTCATCAATAAATTTTGCAAAAAAAGCCATAACCATGTTTTTTGTTGACCGGACTCCATATGTTCACAATGTTCACAGGAGCATAAATTTTTTAAAAAAAAAATCAAAAGTTTTTTTTTTATTTTACGTTCACATTCGTGAAACATAACGATAAATAATTTTTTTCTAAATAATAAAACTTTTATTTGTGATTTTTCAACGTGAACATAGTAAAAAAAAAAAAAAAAAAAGATACTATATGTTCACAAAAATTTTTTTGAATTTCCAACATTTGGTGTCTTATCCCTATAAAAAGATTTCAAAAAACATATCCTGATTTTCTCCAGATTATCGTTCCATTATCATTCCAGAAAATGCTCTTTTCGGAACAAAACATTCACAAATTCCTGGTCATTCTCATAGAACCATGATAAATTCCGGGTAAAAATCAAATTCGGGATAAGATTCGGCTTCTAATTATAATGAAGTACAAAAGATTAGAAGCCGAATCTTACCTGGATTTGATTTTTATCCGGAATTTATCATGGTTCTATGGGAATGACCAGGAATTTGTGTATGCTTTATTCCGAAAAATGAGGAACGATAGTGGAATGATAATCTGGAGAAAATCGGGATACGTTTTTTGAAATTTTTTTTATAGGGCTTAATTAGGATAAATTTAAGCGTTAATAATCGATTTCAAATGTTGAACAATAAAGTTCATTGTTATAATAACGAAAACAGGTTTATTTTCTTGTTACCAACGCAAGAATTGAATTCTAATCGTTTGGTTTCCGCAAAATCCAAGCATTTAAGTAAAACAAAACATGGTGATAGTGTTACTGTATCAAGTGTTAATATGGCAAGTGGCTTTTGTTTATAAATAGATAGATTTAAAATAGAAAATTTCTGCTTTACTATCATTAGCATCACTTTTATTATTTTTATTTCCTTATTTTTTAGCAGATCCATCTCAAATAATTATTAGTATTAAATCTGTGACAGGTTATGCATGTTGTCGATCATACATCCGAAATGTGCAAAGTTCATTTATATTTAGGTTAGAATCTGTGACATATTACCAATCAGATTTCAAGATCAGGTGTAACGTAACACAATCAGAAAACTCCAAAAAATCGGTAATCTGCATAAGAAACCATCTTTCATGCTTTAATAAAAAGCTTTTCTTGAACGATTTTACTATACATCTTGCTAACATCTAACCCCAACCCTAACCCTAACCTAAATATAAATGAACTTTGCACATTTCGGATGTATGATCGACAACATGCATAGTCTGTCACATATTTAATACGTGCCAAACGGTGTACGTACGTTGGTGCAGGAACCTAAAAGCCTCAAACGCTTTGTAGAATAAAGATCAGTTAACTCATTGGAGATACCATTTTCGGTAGATACTGTAGTTTATTTCAGTATGCATAAAATAGTTGCTATCATTATTCTTGGCGTATTATTTAGATGCAGAGAGATTGAGAATTCTCAATTATTCAAAATTTATTGAGATAGAGAATTTAAGAATTTCATTTCGATAAGTTATTAGTCATGCATTATCTCTAAATAGAGATATTGACGTCTTTAAGTTTCCTAATTCGTAGGTACAAAAATCTAAAATCACAATTATACTGTACTTTATATATAAATATAAAAATTATTTAACCTTATTATTGAAACAGATAATGTAAGAAATATTTGATTTTCATGTATAACATGGTTATATAGGTATATCACATTCAAAACCATTTGAGGTATACTTATAATATATAATAAATAGTATATTCAAATCGTTTTTATTATTTAATTACAGGAATACATGGCAGGACAAAAACGACATATAGTAAATGCCGGCCATCCAAAGTGTCGTTTTTGATCCATAACAATAGCATTAAATAGGTAATTGAATTTCTTATTTACTATTGTTCTTTGTTGCTATGCATCAAGAATAACACTTTGGATGACCGGCATTTATTATATGTCGTTTTAGGCCTGATACATGGTTGTATAATTACACAAATTTTTAAGCCCTATTATTTTATATATTATTTTATATAATAATATAATAGTGTCTCATATTACTAATTATTTCTATCAATTTTTTTTTTGTTTATATTGACGCTTTTAGTGCTCACCGGAGATAAAATTTATCGGGTATCAAAACTGGCTTACGCTTGAATTACTAAGCAAAAATGTTCAATTCCCTAAAAAAACACTAACATTTAACCTTAAGTTGGACCTAACCCTAACCTAAAATCTAGTTTCAACTTAATAAATTTAAAATAAAATTCTATAAACTCTTACTATATTGATCAAAATATATACCCAGTGAAATTAACCTCCGGTGATATCTAAATTTATTCGTTTTAAAATTGATAAAAAAAAGGTTAGAAATATAACTAATAAGTCCAGAATAATAATAATAACAATAATAAATACAATTAAAACCAAAATTAGTCTCATCTACAACTTTAAAGCAGAATTCATGAGATTTACAAGAGTTATTTGTCGCATTAATTCTGTAATTTGAAGTGCATTAATGATTTATTGCCACGGATGGGCAAAATTTATCGATTATCTTAAAAATTATAATAATATGCAATAATTCACGAAACATGTAAGGATTAAAAAATACATATCGATTACATGAAAAATCACATTGCCCAACCTATATATTGCGGTTTGTACATGATTTCTGATTTCTTAAAATTACTCTGAATTACTCTGATATCTGGATATGAATTTACAGATCATCAAACAAAAAAAAAAAAAAAAGAAGAAATTACTGATTTCTTTAAACTGCTACAACATGACAATTTCTTACCAGATTCGGAGTAGTTTTAAAAGATCAGAAATCACCTAGAAATCGCAATTTCTTTTTTTGATGATCTGCAAAATTATAACAATGAAATATGAAAAAGTTCCGAGAAATATTGTCATAAAAATTCGGATTAATGCTAATAACAAATATCTGTCATGAAATAATCTAATTAGATAATCATGCATTAATAAAAAATTCTTGATTAAATTATATCTATATGGATCCATTAATTGTAAATATATATAAATATGGGCCCGTTAAAAGTAGAAACCAAGGAATTTGATGATCACGAGTTTTGAGATAATTCAGTAATTGGCGAAACATATTTTGCTACACAAAAACAAAACAGGCCTAAAACTAACAATCCCGGTTTATAAACCTGTTTGTTATTTCAACTAATTGGCAGATCTAACTGATAATTAACAAATATGAACAATTGTGTGCCGTTAGATTTGATCTATTTTTAGATTTTGCCATTAAAAAGATATAACTTTAAAATTTACTAATTGATTATTTTTCATTATTAAATAAAAAAGATTTAGCTTTAAAAAATATATATCTGATTAATCTAAAAACTCATTTTTTAAAAAAGGTTCAAATTCCTTGGTTTCTATTTTTGACGCCCATATATATCACCAGCTTGCTTATAAGAATACAACATAATCTTTTTCCTGAAATATTTAAGATCAAAAACAAGCAAACTACGACTAACAAACTTTAATTTATTTTAATATACAATGGCATCAAAATTTCTTACGTTTATTACAATTTTGGTTTTGTTTTTGTCTGCTCTCGGTTCATCTGCAGAGCCTTTGAGACGTCAAGCTAATAATTGTCAGACTATTTCCACGACAAGTTACACTACTACAAACACCGCTTCACCTGGCTGCACTATAACTTACGTTGTGCCCACTTTCACAGCTATCGGTTGCGGCAGTTGTTCAGGTTCAGGTTCAAGTGCGAATGGACCCGTAAAGCGTCAAGCTAATAATTGTATAACAACTTCCACGACAAGTTACATTACTACTGACACCTCTACACCTGGCTGCACTGTAACTTACATGGCACCCGAGGTCACAGCTGTTGGTTGTGGCACTTGCGCTGGTTCAATCATTTGAGTTGTGCAAAGTTAATTTAATTCTTATAATTTGGTTTTTTATATGATCAACAATTTAAATATTATAATTGGAGGATGAACGTATTTGGAATTCAGTTAGACAAATGGAAAAAACTATTCTTTACAGCAAAAGTTTTTGTTTTATTTTTAATAATAAGCGAATATTTTTACTTTTTTAAATTAGGTATTAAATTTGTGATACAGTCGTACCTCATCTATATCAACCTATTTGGATCGCTTTTATATTCATGTTGATAGTGAAATTAATGAGAGAACATATTAAAGTTGATATATATATGGGAATATTTATATAATTTTAATATATTGAAATTCATTTTATAGCATAGGTTGATACTAATGAGGTACGATTGTAATGACATGTTGCTATAATTAGATAGTAATTAGATAGTTCTATTTTGACACTGATAATTAATTATATATCTTTGATTTGACAACTTGTTTAATCTTTATAAAAACTTGAAGTTCAAATGTTTATTTATGTAATAAATAAAAATACAAACAGCTACATATACTGTAATTATTTTTAATTTTATTTATTTTGCAGCTTTATGATCCATATCATATTAAAATTCTGAAATTAGAGTTGATCAGACCTTGCAAAGATCGGCCGGATTGGTCTTTAAATCGGGACTGAAAGTTTATTGATCCTTCGTCTTAAACCAGTCTGGACCGGTTCGGACCAAAGTCTCAGCTGATCAAAATCGATCAAAATATAAGTAGCATGCTGTGATGACATCATTTCATCGATCCCGAACGATCCCGAATTAATCATTAAAAAAAATGTTATCGTTATCCTTCCAATCATTCTAAAATGATGGCCGTCCATGCAATTGTAACCTTTTATGGATCTGATTCTTTCATAGATGTCATGAACTCAGACGTAATTAACGTGCTCCATCAGTTTTCGGATGCATAAGCCAAATTTAATGAAATTTTGCATTAGCCCAGTCGATAACGATCATAGATCAATCGAAGTACTATATTTAACTACTCATTTTTTATATTATTTTTATTTGCATTTATCTGATCATAATTTGCATTTGTTATTCAGTTTGCGAATTTGAAGAATTTGCCATTTATTTAAATTCGATTTCTCCATTATTTTTAATAGATTCGGACTTTTAAATGCAGGATCAAATTTATTACATGTCAGACTTTATATAATTTTGAATCATATTTCCGAATAAGAGTCTAATTTTTTAAAAATGGTTGGGATTTGGGTAAAGGTCAAATTCTACCAACCTGCCGAATTGCTTTCTTCAATTCTTATTCGTGTTAATTTATTAGTTTTGTTATTTACATTGATTTAATGGTTATTATAATGTTTAAATACCTTACTAACTTATTTTATTCAAGTTAGTTCAATAACAAAGGACATTATGAATCGAATTATTTAATATAAGTTATTCATTCTTTTGAATATTAGTTATTTGCATTTATTAATTAACATTAGTTAATCAAAATACTTAAATAATCTTACTATAACAACAAAATCTTTAAATTTCGATGATGCTATTTAATATTATCTGAAATAAAGCTGCCTTAGAAAGTAGGCACCAATGACTCCTCATCTACTTTTGTATATATATATAAAATTTTAATTATATAATTTAGTACATAAGGTAAATGGGAGTATTGTGGCCAAGTGACATATCTTGTGATATAGTGATCGGAATTGAATAAATTTATACCATTCGATTCGTCTCATCGCGACGAATTGAATGGTGTAAAATTCATCCAATTCCATCAAAAGATATCGTCATTTATGCAAAATATAAGTTTTCGCACATATTTGAATTTATTATTAGAATATTGTTAAATATCGCAGGTTGCTATATCGCATATTAATATGAACGACCAATTAGACCACACGATCTCGTGTAACAAAAACGAACGAAAAATTAACAAAAAATCAAAAATTTTAAATATCTTGAAATGTCATTAAACAAACTAGCCTTGGGCTTCTATTTAAAAGTTTTAAGCACTTAATTTTGATATATATATGCCCTCTAACCCTAATCTTAATACTAGTTCGAACCCTAACCTTAACTTTAATGGTTTTTTTTTAAATATTAACCTGCGATATCGCAACTTGCTAAATGTAACAAAAATCTATTATTAAATATATATAGAATATTTAATAGTTAATAACTTTTGATCCACTGGTCCGTTTTGGACGATTTTACCATCAAAATGACCGTCTCAATGAGATGATCCTAACAAGCATAAAATCGACAAAAATCCAATCACGGGGTTCTGAGATCGATATAGATTTATCTTATTCATAAAATTATATTAGTAAATCTGCAAATTTTTACATCTATACCTTTAACGATCTTGGGATTCCGTGATTGGATTTTAACGATTTTGTACTTGTTAGAATCGTCTCACTGAGACGGTCATTTTGGTGGTAAAATCATCCAAAACAGACCAGTAGATCAAAAATTATTCGCTGTTAAATAATTGGCCACAATACCCCCCCCTCTAAAATTTAGTTTTTAAAACTATATATAATATAAAGATTTTTTTAAAGCAATATATTCTTTATTAAGCATAGTTCAAATAATAAAAATTCTATAAAAATCAATTTGCTTATTAAAAAGTTTTATTAGTAGAAACTTTAACCTGGCCACAATAACCCATCTCCCTTATGCGTTGTAATGCACCCACCAATAAACCAACCAGATCGTAGGATTAGGTGTAGCATGAAATAGAAAAAAATAGCGATCTTTTAAAAAAATCGCATGCTGCTCATAATTTTGCTTATAAAACCACACTTCGTGTTCTAACAAAAAAAAAATCCTTGCAAATTTTACTATAGATCTCCTCTCTTTGCCCATACACTACTCTTTCTCCACCTTAACTTTAACTAATGAAAAAACAATTTAATTTGGTTGGCTTAATTTCATAATACACCAAATTTTGTGAGGTGCATTAAACTGCATATGCGTAAAATAATATATTTCTAAAAATTTTAAAAAATAATTTTTTTTTACATTATATTAATTGTTCTTATAGTGCATATCTATTGATTTTTTCTTTTTCTAATAATTTATAGTGCTTAAAAATACCAATATTACACATTATTAAATTCAAAGAAAATTTCTTATTGTACATTAATGTATGAAACACGGGTATTAATTAATCAATTTAAATTTTTAACTAAAAATTAAACCCGATTTAAGGTTAGGGTAAGGGTTAGCTTTGGGATGGAAAGGTTTATAGTTTATGCTTAAATTTTGCAAGGAACATTTTTTGTTAGAACCTCAAAGGCTAATTTATAATAGTTATTAATATGCCCGTGTTTCATGCACTAGTGTACAAATAGAAGTTCTCAAATTCAAAATAATTTGGATAATTTTGGACAATTTTGAACATGTCCAAAACTGTCCAATTAAAAAATTTAATTGGATATGTTCAATTGATAACACTGGAGTATGTCATGTGACATATGACGTAAGAAACCAATCCTCTAAATAGAAATAAGCCAAATTTGTCATTCTCAATAATAGTTAAGGAAATAACTTTTGTTGGTGTATTATTTTTATACGGGATTTTCTGCACCATATGTATGGGATGAAATAATATTATTAAAGTAGATAATTTGGAAAGTTTATCATTATCTCTGTAAAAGGAGATTGAACTTTTTAGATTCTTGTACCATACGATACGCACATATGTCTTTGTGACAATGTCATACATGAACATGTTATTGATTATGTGCTTTGAATTAAAAATCTTAAAATGGATCCGTATAATTTCATCGATAATCACTTTGTTGGCAACCTAGTCCACAGACGCAATTAATTTACCGACAAGGTTATTTTACCGACTATTAATCCACCGACAAGTTCATTTCATTCTACAGTTTATTTCAGCGACGGCTTATTTCACTGATAAATTTTTTTTATAAATTGTACTAACCTTAACTCTGATTCTAAACCTGACCCTAATGACAATGACAAAGATAGAACTACCTTATCATTTAATGACTATCGGTGAAATAAACTGATTTCTTAAAACTACACCGATATGATAATTTCAAATTCAGATATTATAGTCTTTTGAGAAATCAAAAATTACCTAACAATTGAGCGATCTCTTTTTTTTTTTTTTTTTTGAAGGCTTATAAAATTCACGGACCGCAAAAATTTTTGAATAATTAAAATTTTTCCTTTAATCTAATGAGTAAAGCGTTTGAGAACTCCTAAAACAATGCAAATAAAAAAATTTGATAGAAAAAAATATCTAGCTAATCTCAGGGATGGTAAATGACCCGGTCATTTGCCAATTTTCAAATGACCTCAAAATGACCGCTCATTTGAGGTCATTCAAATTTTGGGTCATTTGGAAATGACTCGTGACAAAATGACTATGGTCATTTCCAAATGACCGGTGTCATTTGGTCATTAGGGTGATTCAAAGTTAACTTATTTCAAAAACAAGTAGGGGTTTAAAAAGTCCTATTTCTGGTTTGAAATTTTGAAATCAGATAATGAAATAGGTGTTATTCGGAGATGAAATAAGCATCCTTAATATATAAATAAGCTTACAAATTAAAATAAATAATGTTTACGAAGCACTGATTTCAAAAATAATTAATCACTAATTTAATTTGAAATAAGAAACCCTTAGCATTAGGTTTGAATCACCCTATTAGGTCATTTTACATAGAGTTGACATCCTACCGATCGCGAAAAACTTGTATAATGCATGTTTTAAATAATACATATGTTCGCATCATTTCTCAATTCACGTCGATTATTAATTAACATGCCATTTATAAATTCGAAAATGATTTATATCATTTTACAATCGGTAAATTATTATTCACAAACTTTTTTTTTAATTTTTTTAAAAAAAGTAAATACATTATTTTTTTGTCTAGTGTTTTTTTTTTAATCACTTCATACCTGATCTTATGATTCGATTAGAATGTCGTTTTACAACCGGTCTGGAAATGAACTAGTCATTTAGCCAAAATACAAATGGCAATCATTCATAAAATAATTCAGTTATTTATCATATGTAATAATTTTTATTAGATAGCATCTAGCAACATTTTATTTTACAAAGAACAATAATCAATTTTGATTGGCTAGAAGTATTAGATAATCGATTAACCAGAGTCAAATGGCCTTCTTAAGTATTTGGGCCGTGAAATGACCAATGACTGGTCATTTGTCATTTGAGTCATTTGGGTCATTTAAAGTCATTTACCATCCCTAGCTAATCTTAAGTACTTTAAGCAATAAATGATTCTTATAGACTAATGATATCTAGCTGCCTGATTAGATGTGTGATTTCGTCAATGGTCAAATATTTATTTCGTTAGGTTTTATAAGCATCATCATTATGGACCAAATAAATACGAATAAATATCGAATGATTTAACTATTAAAAAATACAAATTTGTACTTAGACTAAAGAGTTCTCAAACACCTCATTCAATAGATTGGAGACAAATTATTATTATTTTTTTTCTTTTTTTTTTTTTACTCACAAGGAGACGCACAGTGGAGTACTTTATTTAATATTAACAACGTTTATACAATCAATTTACAATTTTCGTGCTATTACTCCTAAGATCCTCAATGCCCTACCAGGTACCTTAACATCTCTTCTTTCGATTTGTTATTTCTTCCCCTTCTAACTCCTAATACCTTAATTTCCTTGTTAATCCTGTTTTTCATGACGTATGGAAGTATTGGTTCCGGAATTGCGCTTCCTCCCCACTTAGCTTGTGTGAAGCACACCAGATTTTCTATATCGTGTTTATATGTAGCCATAACATTCTCCTGTGACGACTTCCTGAATTCTCTATGTTGGACGCCGCCCATATCTCTTCCATGTTACTTGGGAGGGATTCTCTGGGATCTTTCAAGAACTTATACGCTGTTTCCCATATTTTCTGAGTAATATTGCATTTCACGCCGAAATGTTCGAGTGTTTGTTCTTTCTCCTTGCATAAAATACATATACCTCCGTGGCCCCAAAGGCAGGGCACCATGCTTATACCTCCAAAACACATCCTTTTTTTTTTATTCGAAACCCCTTGTACTTCTTGCCATCTCCACTGCTCGGAATCGTTTGTGGCTCCAGCATTACTTCTCTGTACGGTAACCAACCTTCTAGATTTTTCATGAAAAAATTCTACCGCGTTCTTTACTGTATATTCTCCCCCCTCCCCATTGATTATTCTTACATTCTCCAAGCTCCAAGGTCCATGTTCCGACTTGGAGACAAATTTTTAATTAGTGGAAATTAATAAACTGACCAAATGAATTATTATACTGAAAAAAGAAGAGGCAGGCTATTTTTTTGATAAAGTTCATTAGTTGGCTGATTTAAAATTTCACATTTCGTACTATTATAATTGTGCAAATTTATTCAAATCGTAATCAATATAGTAATAGTAAAAGGTAGTAATCTAAATAATTTGGGGTTTTCCTTGAAAATGACCCTACGGTACTGAAATTTTTTTTGTGCGAACAGTAACTAAACAGTGTGTAACCCAAACAACCCAAATTTGATTTTCCACTAATTTTAGATATTTTGCAAATTTTTTACTATGAATAAAAATTATTACAAAAATTGATGGTAAAATATTTATCCACTATGTCGATCATTTCCATTCTATTTTTAGATATTCAAAAAATTTTCCGTCAAATTTCCGGTGTTTACTATCAAAAAGGAGAGCAGCAGGTTTAAGCTTCTTGGATAGTAAGCTGGGGTTGTAAATCGGGACAGTTTTAAAGGATGTCGGATTTAGATGGATTCTAATTATTACTGTATTAGGGGCGAAAAGATGGAGGCGGATTTATTATAATGGCAAAGGGAAGCTTAAGAATAAATGAGTAATAAATTATAATCGAATGTATCAATAAATCAATCGATCATGAATCACTCAGTTCATGATATCAATAAATAAACTATAATCAAATAAATCAAATAAAGCAAACAATCGTAATAACCAATCAATAAAATATAAAAGGAATTCACTCAGAAGACTTTATTATAAAGGAGGAATCACTCAGATAAGCCTAACGAAAATACAACATCGGACTAAATATACATGTTCGATCTATATAAAGAAATTATACTACTCAATTGTCGGGTAATCTTTCTTCCATATTAACCCATTCACACAATCAGCCCGTCATTGAAATATGCACAAACACATTCATAATTACATGCCGATGTTCCCTCCCACACCAATCGTACGATTCTCTAAATGCCAAGAAAGGGTCATTAATAATAGAAACAAATAATTCGGACAACGTTTCTCTGCCTAACTGAAACAATTCTATAGATGGATGCTCTGTAAGTATAAGGGGAAAGGTAGTGAAACTCAGCTATGATTGAAGATAATTCGTGTGCTGAATGTTGGGAATCGGCATTACGCGTCAAATGTCTACACTTCTATAGATATATCTAAATATGGAAATGGGAGTGATATCTATAAATGTACAGTTTAAGAAAGAAATTAAAAGGTTTAATGATGATCTAATGTAATGTAACAATGATCGATCAAATATGGCAGGTGTGAATATAAATTTTTAAGTTACAGGGGTAACACCGGGCTTCCATAACTCATTTTAATATTAAGTTATCCGGTTATAAAATTTGCACAAGATGAGCTTTGTGTTTCATAGATTAAGATTTAACAAAAATCTCTAGCCTGAACTTTAAAAATCGCACTGCGCAGGCTGTGCATGCTGCGCAATGGTCCATCCCTTGCATTACAATGAACGATCAGCAAGGTGGAACAACAATACAAAGTTTCCAATTTCCATTGTTATTATTATTTTTAGAATGTTCGTCGAACTTGATTTCGTTACGCCTGATTGTTTTCTTTTATTACTTTATGTCCAGTGTTTATTTTTCACGTGCGTAATCCAATCAAATTGCTTTATTTCAAAAAAAATCAAATAATTTGATTGGATCCGCACACGTACGCGCACGCGAAATATAAACACCGGCTATGTCTCTTATTTCCAAATTTGTATAATATTATCCTTCTTATATATCTATCATTTTCCATATTTGTTAACGATGGTATCGCAAGGGAGATTTTTTTTTATTATATGTAGGATGAATGAATACGCGACTCTATTGTGGCGTGTTGATCGAAAGACTAAGCATCATTGAGGAATGCCGCTCAATTCCCCGAAAGCTATTTCCCTGAAAGGACTCCTAGACGACATCTAATAGGGTTAGGATTAGCATTTGAATAGTTGCGGCTATGCATTTTTAGCAGATTGTCACCCTGCGTGATGTCGGGTAAGTGGCCTGTCGGTGAAACAACTTTCGGAGAATCGTACCGTGAGGGCGTAATTGTCAATGGAACTTGGAAGTATCGATGGGCGAACGCCCTTTGTCAAAACTGTAATTCTCTTGTTTTATTAATTGATACATGTTTCAAACGCATAATTGATCTATCTTTGATTTATCATGCTCTTATTTTATATTGCTTTACATAATATATCTCGTGATCGTTCCTACATATAAATAATTGCCCTTTTCTCCCCAACAACGCAGCATAGTCACTAATTTCAAATCGTGGTTTTTAATAGCTTGACTGTGATTCTCTTTCAAATTATTTGAAATATGCAAAATAATAATATAGTAGAGGTCGAAGATGCCTCCATTGAGAACTGGCATCGATGAATGGTATAATCAACAAAAATGGGAGATGGAACGAAAAGTGAGGGATGAAGTCGTCCAGGGAAACGATCCTTTTAAAGTTGTTTATTCTGCTGGCGAGCATCGTATTTACAATATATTTGTCGAACTGAGTTCCCAGCCGTTGAAAATTATCCTACAAGACATTATTCCTGACAACAGTGCCATTTTTGACAAGGAACCTAGAATCAATGCACAGGATTTGTATCATGTGTTGGAAAAGCTTCGTACTAAGAAAGCCGGTATGTGGTTAATATATTTGAAGCCACGTTATCAATTAAGAATTAATTAAAAATAAATTTGTGGTTTAAATTTCTAGAATTAGAAAAAGCATCAAATCTGACAGGCGAGAAGTTATACCTGAATAGTTTGATCAAGTTTCTTGAACAAGAGTACGAACATACAGACGAAATGCGGACAAGAATGTTAATGCAAAATAAAGTTTCATTTGACATGTTATGGGCATTCTATACCCAAATTTACCAGTGTGGTAGTAAGTATTTCTTACGATTTAAACCTTAAGAATTAACTATATAATTTACGACCAACTCTCCTGAAATCGTTTAATCCATTAGTAAAAAAATTTCAAAGCTAAATATTAAATTCATTGTGCATTTTACAGCAAGACATAATCAATGTAAAATTTTAAAGTACATCATATGCGATTCTTTATGGAGAGTTGGTCGCATTCAATATAATTGATACTAGAATTGCTGGTGAAACTGGTGAAACTTGGTGAAACTGGTGACTATCTAAAATCTGGCTATTGAATGCAATATCCAATCAGATTTTAGATAGTCACCAGTTTCACCAGCAGCTCTAATTGATACCACTTCTTATAAATGTACTTACTCATGTATCGAAATCATTCTCTCACAGCACGTGTGATACAACTCATCAGAAGCGCGGCGGTATCATCTCCTCAACATCGGTAGAATTTAACTACATGAAGATGCAAAAGGAATTTCATATAAGGATTAAGGTTATTGATTATGACAGTGTCGGATTTAAACGTTGCGATATACTTCGTAAAATAGGTTACTTCAAGGGGGAAGTAGGCTTCTCTTCTTTACCTGTTATGCCACCTGAATCCAGTAAAAGTGAAGAAAAAATGAAGGAAATTATTATCGAAAATGGAAAGAAGTTTTTCAAACTTGCGTCAGGAAGACACTTCAAAAATTACAAAGGCTCTTTATCGCGCTGGAAAAGAACTGAAAGATGCATTCAATTGGAGAAGACAAACGCCAATGGTCGTGTCATGATAGATTTAGAAAGTTTTGCGATCATGAACCCTGATTATGAGATGGGTAATGCTTTACCCCCAAAAAAATGCGACTTTGAGTTGCTTGTCAACAATAATGCTTACCTCGTAAAGGACAAAGAAATTCAAGAAGCTGATTATCTTCTTGCGCCTGCGGCAGTGTATGGGTTTAGCTTTGCATTAAAGCAATGGGGACAATTTGATGTTTCAGAGTTTGAGGACATTGAATTTGATAAGAATTCAATAGACGGTCTGGTGTTACCGCCGGATCAGAAAGACATAATTAAAGGATTAGTGAGTCAATATGTTGAACCCAGTAAAATAACTGATGACAATGGACTCGACCCCATACGCAATAAAGGTAATGGCTGCATCTTTTTATGTTACGGGCCACCTGGTACCGGAAAAACATTGACAGCTGAGAGCGTTGCTGAATTCCTGGAACGGCCACTTTGGACGATCACTGTACATGAACTTGGTACAAAGCTTGAAGTGTACGTAGTATCTTGATCATATTTTTCGCATTAATTAATGAGTATTCGCTAAGTTTGTAATTTTTTTCCAATACTGAATATAGTCTAGAACAACAATTAGCTAAGGTTCTAGATATCGCTTACAAATGGAAGGCTGTTCTTTTGCTCGACGAAGCAGATATTTACTTCGAAAGACGTAGCACATCAGATCTGAGCCGTAATATGATGGTGAGCATATTTTTACGTCTCCTAGAATATTATCAAGGTATGAAAAATTCACACTTTTTATATTTTAAATTTTATTATTTATGTGGGAGATGAAAATTTAACTAACTTGCCTTTATCTTCTGTCTTTTCAGGAATCTTTTTTTTGACGACAAATCGTGTTGAGAATTTTGATGACGCAATCTGTTCGCGAATTAGCATGTTTCTTCATTATCCCGACCTCGGACCAAGCGAAAGACGTGAAATATGGACAAATTTTATCACACGCGCTAAATTGCCTCTCAAAGCAGATGATTTTATCAAATACAAATTGAATGGCCGTGAGATTCGTAATGTTATTAACGTTTCGCAAAAAGTGGCTCGGTCTAAAGGTGTAGATTTGGATGTAAACCTTGTAACTAATGTCATTGAGACTGTCCAGAAATGTCGATGCAAGATGGATAAACACAAAGATATTATAATTAATGGAAACGATACAGCTTATACTCACCAAAATTCGATTGATGATCAACTAAAGGTGTTTTCAAGCACCTACCATAATGGATCTAACGAAGAATTTGTTTGATCTTTATGTTAAAACTGGCTAATCAGATTCTTTATTGAATTAATTGGGATAATGCCAAGTCAATTACATATTTTCAAATATTTTCTTATATCATTAATCAAATCCTTATTTATTTATTTCAAAAATTTATTTATCTAGTGCAAAATTGGTCTAAAATAAATATGCGATGACGCTTAAAGATGGAAATGTCCCATTTTGAAATTTAAAAATTTAACTATTTTAAATTATTCAAACAATTGATAAATTTTGATTGACTAAATTTTCTGTAATTTGATTGATTATTTATAAAAGAAAAGACATATTAATAAAGAAATAATTATATATTACTACGACTTAAATTACAAGTTAAAATTTGTTAAAATTTATTTAAATTATTATTTGTAATTATAAACACTAAATTTGTTGTATAAAAATAACACATAATTTTTTTCCTATATCAGATATGTCCAGTTTTGGATCATTAATAAACACGCAGTATTTTAAATTTTAATAGCTTGATAAAAAATAATTTTTTTTTAAAAAAAAAGGCCGCTATTTTGTAGTAAATCGATTTAGCCTTAAAACAGCGGGTTCCTTTTTTTTTTGTATCTTTACTGTATCATGAGTTATTAGCTTTTAAAAACTAGTTATTTTATTGTTGCCTTTAAGTGTCATGCACTGCACCGGCTTTATAGGAATTCAAAGTTTCCTCTTCAATCATTTACAAAAACTATATATTAACATATTTTACAGAAACTACCTAATTTTTTTCATTGATTTATTAGAATCTTAAAGATTATATTAAAATTATTAAAATTATATCTTATAATAATCTTATTATACTCATAATAATCTTATAATAATCTTAAAATAATTTTATAATAATCATATAATAATCTTAAAACTATCTTAAAACAATCTTAAAATAATCTTATAATAATCTTAAAATAATCTTATAATGATCTTATAATGATTTTAAAAAATCTTAAAAAACATCTTAAAATAATCTTAAACAATAATTATATTATTATCTTATAATAATTTTTAATTATTTTTAGATATTAAATCTTAAAAAAATCTTTTAATTATAAAAAAGGAGTTATCTATGTGCCACCCCAGGTGGTAAATTATTTTTGGCACCCCAGTGATCAGCCAATCAAATTCGATCACATGCACTTATTTTTTTTAATAAAAAAATATTGTGTAATGAATAAAAAAAATAAAATAAAATAAAAAAATGTAATAAAAGCATTAAAAAAAAAGTGACGAAACCGTATCACTGAATTTATCGAATTTATATAAAAAAAATACAGTATAACGCAACCATATCACTGAATTTATCAAATTTATTAAAAAAATACAGTATCCCTTAAACCGTCTAGCAGGCAAATTTGTCTGCTAAAATTGGTTTTAAAAAGTTTTTTTGAGTTTTCTTAAAATTTATTTAAGCTTGACCCCTCTATTTATTGAATAAAATTAAAGATATTCATTTTATATATAATATATTTTAAATTTTATCATTCTATCTTTAATATTGATAAAGATATTACCTTTTTAATAAAACTTATTTTTTAGTTTTACTATTAAAATTTTAAAAAGGTTCTTAAAATTTTATGTGTTCCCGAAGAGAAATTTTGTAGTTACTACTAAGTAAAGTTCAAATTTTGCTTAATAAGTTGTAAAAGTTTTAATAATAAAAGTAGTGTAATTTTAAATTGTTAACAACTTTGTATTAAGGTAATAGGGTGTCTATCTTATAATTTTATTAAGTAAAACTAAAAAAAAAACAGAAAAAATTTTTAAAATCAAAATTTTTTTAAAAAATTATAAATTTTTCTTTTATAAGCAACTTCAAATTTTTTATAAATATTAAGCAAATAAAAAGAAGTTTTAAATAGTATATAATTATAGTTTTTATTTAAAAAAAAATTATAAAATATTTTTATTTTTTAAAAAAATAGATCAGATATGAATTTATAAAATTTAAGCAGCCAAATTTGTCTGCTAAACTGGACAGTTTAAGGGATAACAAAACCATATTACTACAAATTTACTTATAGTAAAAAAATACATCACACTGCCGCAAAAAATTCCCAACAAAAACAAACAACAAACAGACAATTACAACGAAATGTTAACAGCACGACAATTCCACGATGATGCCACACCAAAAATAGCGACTCTAATAACTCTAGTAACTACGGCTCCAATAGCAAAATCATACCCAGAAGAAAGTGAAGCAAATATATAAAAAAACCCGCCCCAAGAAGAAGTAATAGTGACTCCAATAACTCCAGTAATGACAGCTCTAACGGCGAAATCAAACCTGGAAGAAAGAGAAGCAGTAAATATATAAGAAAAAAAATTAACACCAAGACGAAAACTTACCTGAAACCTCTAGTAACGACAGCTCCAATAGTGAAATAACACCTGAAAGAAAGAGAAGCAGAAGTAAATATATAAGAAAAAAAAACAAAAAATGACACCAAGACAAAAAAAACTTACTCAAAACTTGCAAAATCATACCCAGAAGAAAGATAAGCAAAAATATAAGAAAAAAACTGCCCAAGATGAAGAAAATGGTGACTCCAGTAACGACGGCTCCAACGGCAAAGTCAAACCCAGAAAAAAAAGAAGCAATAGTAAATATATAAGAAAAAAATGACACCAAGACGAAAAACTTACTTGGAACCTCCAGTAATGATGGCTCTAATAGCAAAATCAAGAAAGAGAAGTAGCAGTAAATATAAAAGAAAAAAACCTGGCCCCAAGATGAAAAAAATGGCAACTCCAATAACACCATTAACGACAGCATGAAATCAAGAAAGAGAAGCAGCAGTAAATATGAAAGAAAAAAATATCTCCAAGACAAAGAAAACGGCAACTCCAATAACACCATTAACGATGGCACAAAATCAAGAAAGAGAAGTGACAGTAAATATAAAAGAAAAAAAACCATCCCCAAGATGAAGAAAATGCTGACTCTAATAACACTAGTAATAACAGCTTCAACAGCGAAATCAAGAAAGAGAAGCAGCAGTAAATATATAAGAAAAAAACAGACACCAAGATGAAAAACTTACCTGAAACCTCCAGTAATGATGGCTCCAACAACGAAATCACACTCGGAAGAAAGAGAAGCAGCAGTAAATATAAAGAAAAAAAGATCTAATCTAAAAAAAAACAATAAAAACTTATTTGATTGGCCGATCTGTTGTAGGGGTGGCAAAAAAATTTGGGGTAGCACATAGGATTTTCTAAAAAAAAATAATATTAATAACTTTAATATTATCTTAAACTATTTTAAACTCATTAAAAAAAGTGCTAGTATGCTACAAACCTAATAAACATATTACATTACTTATTTTTGTTCTTTATTTATTTTTTTAATTTTTTAATTTTTTGAAGTCAATTAAAATTTAATTAGTTTTAGTATTATTGATTTGATGGACCACTGTTATAATACAAAATAACTTTACAAAAGCTTCTTCATTTTGATATTCCTCAATATAGTCACTAAGATGGTCACACCCTATTGTGGTGATTGTATAAAGGTGTGACAATAAATAAAATACCTAGTAATGGTCATGTGACCACAGGCCAATGAGTGTTTAGTTGTAATATATTGAAATACTATTAAAAAATTTAAAATGTTAACACTGAATAACTTTAATCCAGTGGTCCATTTTGGATAAAATGACTAGAGCTCGCCTTAATGAGATGATTCTAATAGTCTAAAATAGTTCAAATCTAATTACAGAATCTTGAGATTGCAAAGGATTTTTTACTCAAATGTTTAAATTTAATCAATTCTTAATGTTAACCATATTAGTACTATATTAGTTGATCAAAATGGCACACCTAATTTTTTATCATATGATTTTCATAAATTACACAAATTGATAAATCACATTTTTAAAATTTTCTCCGCAAGGCTCAGTCACAACATATAACATTTCTTAAAACAATATGTTTCCAGAGCTTCAATGAATCAAACAATATAAAGAATAAAAAAACTAATATTACTAGATAATGTAAGATCCCTTCGAAGATGAACAATTATTTTGCCTTTTTTTACAGATTCTTTTAGAGTTTTCAAGATCTTGATATGAAAAAAGCTTATTAGATGTGCATAGGTAAGAACTTTCTGTAAAATGCATCTTTGAAAAAAGAATATCTTATAAAAAATATAATAAAATAATTTAAGAAAAACCATTTTGTAGTAATAGATTGCAATTTTGCTAATAAGGTTTTTCTTTTTCTTATTATATAGCAGCCTATATTCATAGTAAAATTATATTCTTCTATTATTTACACTTTTGCTATATTATAATTTATTGCACCAATAACGCTTTACAAGAATTCATCATATGGGCCTGGTGCTAAGAAAAGGACGAATTTGACAAAAAAAATGATGGACTCAAAATTAATTATCTCATGAACTATTAATCAGAATTATATAATTTTGGTACCATTCGATTCATTTCAATGAGACAATGAATGGTGCCAAAATTATATAATTCTGATAAATAATAGTCCATAAGATAATTAATTTTTTGTGTTTGTTATTTTTTTTTGGCAAATTTGTCTTTTTTCATATCTATACAACTAATGATTTTGCTTAATACCATTTTTCTTTTAATAAACCCAATTAGTGTTGTATCAACTAGAATAATTACAAGATTAATTTTATAATGTATAAGGTGTATACAAACTGAATAATAAAAATACAGTATATGTAGTAATACTATTTTCAATAAAAAACAAAATTTATACACTATGGCCTTTATTAGTTTAATTAATACAGTAATACATGTTTGTAACTATTCGTATATAACCAAACATTAACTATTCATATATAACTAAACTATTTTAGCCTAATTATAAGTTTGCATAGTATAAGTGGCTGTAATAATTTTTTTCTGCTTAAATCTTTTGATTCAACACATAGTTCATCCTTGATAATAAAACATTTTAATACTTTTTTTGTTAAAAAGCTTTTAAAATCAGAGTAAAGTTGTTAAGAATAATTATACCTTTGTAAATCAGCAAATGTTAAGATCTATTTACTGCATGTTATAGAATATGAAATGAAAGGCTATCTTTGTGATCAAGATTCTTTTAACCTTACTTTTTTATCTCATTTTAAGATTACTCATCACATAATATTTAACTTTTTGAACACACACTACATCCCATGAGTGTAGTTTCCTTTTAGGAAACCCTGAAAACAATGATTGAAAATGGTTAACCGTTGCAATTTACTATGAAAACGAATTTCTTATATGAGTGTCAATCACTCAAATTTCATAGAACTGCGTGACATCTTGATTGACTGATATGAAGTGACACAAATAATTAATGATCTCAGGAACTTGTGATTAGATTTTAATAATCTTGGGCTCATTAGAATTGCCTCATCGAGATGAACATTTTGGTAGCTGTTTTATCCAAATCGGACCATTGGATCAAAAGTTGTTTGCTATCAAGCCTTTAAAAATTTTTAATAGAAAATTTTAAATATACATGAATATGAATATTGGATAATCAGATTTTATAATCCGTATTTAGTCAAAAATCGGTGACTATAACGAGGCTTTATTATTAATAAAATTTATAAAAAATTAAATTTTTATAGTGATAGTGATTATAAGTGATTTGTGAATATAATGAGGTTTTTTTACTATATTTAAGTCCGTTGCACAATATTGGTGCTTATATTTAGGTGCGACTATATGACTGTATCAATGATACCATTTTGCTATCTCAAATTACACTCTAAATTTCTAAATTTAGGTGATGTTTTTGATGCATTTTTTGCACTGTATTCGTATGATAAATAATAGGGGAAATTATAAATAAAGGCCCAAAATCGAAAATAATTACAGATAAGGGCCCAAAACGAAAATAATTACCGACAGAGGCGCGATATTCAAAAATTATTACAAATAAGAGGCTAAATTTATTATTAGCTGACAAAACCGATTTAAATATAATAATCCCCTGTCGCACTAAGTGTCACTCATGACTACCTTCATCATTATTTTTTACACGTGATTAACCATATTTATAATAATCATATTGTGACCGGGAATCTTCCCACGAAAGATTCCCGGTCTCATAATGATCATCGGGAAACTCTAATTTTTAACTTTTAGATTCATTTTCTTTTTTGTATTTTTCACGTTTTATCTAAAGACCTTTAAAAGCCAAAGTACATAAGCACAATAAAATGAAGCTAAAAAAAGGCACAATATGAGCAAAGTGAAAGTAAGAGTTTGAAAAAAGTTAAACGTAGAAGTAGCAAAGACGATAAAAAGATAAAAACAATAAAAATGATGTAAATAAAAAAAAAAAAAAAAGCGAAGCCCAAAAGTTAGTAAAGCACAATACGAATATAAATATGGAACACGTGTAAAAATAATGGCATGTAGTCCGATTAACATCTAGTGACACGCTCCTGGGGATTATTTATTTATTTCCTGTGGGGAAATTATAATGGAGTTTACCGATGATAATAGTACGTAGATGGCCTTCGGGCCATCCATGTGCTATGAACATCGGTAAACTCCGTTATAATTTCTACTCCCCCAGGAAATAAATAATACTAGTAATTGTTTCTCAGGATTAAATATATATTTTAAAGTTATTATTATGTTGAATTAAAGAATAATTGCTATATCAAATTGGCATACAAGTTGATTATAATGTTTATTACGCAGGTCTAATTATATAATTACTAGACGATAGATTTTGCTATCTAGCACTAAAAACTTAGAAATAAAATACAAATTCTAGTTTTTATTTCTGTGTCTTCGACTGCATGTACGTGAATCATGATTTTTCTTATCATATCTGCCACAAGGAACCTGGTTTTCAGGTGTTGTTTCTTTGTGACTACATAAATGAGTTTTTTGTAGTTGTCCTGTTTTGTTTGATTATAGGTGACAGCAAAGTTTTGTTATCAAAAACTTGCATGTTAGTTATAAAAATATGCCAAGAATTTGTGTTGAATTAAGAAACAATTCTATAGTGTAGCAAATGGATTAGAGAATCAAATAGACAAAAAGTACATTTTTATTGCGTATTCGAATTTATATTCAGATTATTAATTGATAATCATTCGAGTTATTAAGCCACGGAACTTAAGCTATGGGTCTTTAAGCAGTGATGGTAAATGACCTGGTCATTTGCAAATTTTTCAAATGACCTCAAATGACCCTGAAATGACCGGTCATTAACGGTCATCTCAATTTTGTGTCATTTCTAAATGACTCGTGACCAAATGACCATGGTTGTTTAGAAATGACCGAGGTCATTTGAGGGTCATTTAGTCATTGAGCCATCGTGCATATAGAGATTGTATCCCATATCTAATATTTTTACATAGATTGATCAACTTTTAGCTGCATAATGATAATGCATACGTATAGGTTTCGAAGTAAGCTGGGTTGGGCTAGGTATTTGTAGACCCGGGCCCAAACCCAATAAAGTTTATATGCCCGGGCCAATCTAGGAATGGTAAATAACACGATCATTGGATCGAAATTTAAATGACTCCAAGCTATTAAATCATGGCAAGATTATTTTTGATTATTAAGTCATTGGCATATAAAATAATTTTATTGGTCGAATTGCTCGTATAAAAAGTTATCAAGCTTTATTACTTTCCTTATCGATGATTTTAGCTATATATTTAAAGTCCCAAATTTTACTAAGCCAATTAATAATATTTATGTCTTAAGTAAGGTGTTTGAAATATGCAATTTATTATTTCGAATAACTTTACTTAAGACATAAATATTATTTGATTTATAGCTACAATTATTGATTATATTTTAATTTTTGTTTGGCGACCAATTCCGATTGGCTAAAGAGCTTTAGAATATTAACTAACATATGTACTAACATATGTTAAATGACCTTCTAGTTCATTTGAGCCTCGAAATGACCCAATGACTAGTCATTTGTTATTTGGGCCATTTCAGGTCATTTATCTTTAAGCGCAGAATTATTGGGCCTTTATCAATAATTGTTTTCGTTTGGGCCCTTGTCCGTAACTACATTCGATTTGGGGCTCTTATTTGTAAATCCTCCTAAATAATATAGATCTATTTTAATATATAGTTTTATAACGTTTTACTATGTAAAAAATTGTATCACGTGGGAACTTTGCATATTTGTTCTTATCCATGAGTGATAAAACGGAAACCCCAATTACGGATTCATTTGCTTTTCTGCTTTAGTGCAAATTCATTATAATCCACAATGCGGACATAATATTGAAACTAGTATGGGAATCCCCATAGCAAGGAGACAGTGGGATAACCAACCAGATTTTGAAATTTTGTAATAATTACTACTGAATCTAATTTTTTTTAACTTATCGAATTCGACTGAATAATTATTGGTCAATTTTTTTAATTGTCCCAGAATTTATGTAATTAATTAATGTTCAGTGAATGCGGTTTTCTTGAAGTGGCAAGTTTTTTTAATCCATATCCATCCTTTTGAAAGTGCTTGAGAATCCGACTTATTGAACATCTGCCAATACTTTAATTTTTGCCAATGCTTCGAACTAATAAGCCTTCTACTTTTTTTTCAATTATAATATTTTCCAGCAAAGATGCTTTGAAAGTATCATATTTCTGTACTCAACCAGAGATATATGTACGTATTAAAGTCAATATTTACATTTGTCACTGGATCCTAAATTATAAATATCAATTTGAATTATACCGAAATTATAGAATTAATTGAATTGACTACAGATCTTTATTCATAATTCCGTTCCTGGTTTTACGTGATGATGTCGTGCAACTACCTAGTTAGGGTTTTTGATTGATGATCTTTAATAACGTGATATTGATTCTAGCCAATCAGAAACAAGATCAGGGTAACGTGAAATTTAACGATAATAAACTTCGCTTTAAGAAATACCTGCGTATTAGCAAAAAAAAAAAATCCTTGCCTACTAACCCTAACCACCACAATACTAGACTTAACTAAGACGTCAATGTAAATTGGTACAAATAATAATCCTAGTCAATAGGAACGTGGAGGGAAAATTAGTAAAATCCTTAAATAAATCGATTACATTATAACGTTTTAATTAAAGTATATAATCAAATTAAATTAACAGTTAATTACGTAATCGTGATCTGATTCATTTACCGCATTTTGTGGAGTGATATTAAATTATAGTCGGTACTATACTAGGATACTATAATCGAAGCGGCTACTATACTATATATGGAGGTACTATGCAGTATGTTTATTTAACGTTAATAATTAAAAATAATTGCCATACGAGTGCTACCAAGGGAAATTGGACTGGGACATTGTTTATTTTGATTTATTTAATATCTCATTTGTTCCTGGCAACACTCACATGACACCGACTATAGTACCCGGTTCCTTTACTAAAAAAAGAAGTAGGTATATTATTAAAATTTCGTAGATTACATCTTAAACGATTGATAATAAGCTAAATATAAATATAAGTTCACGTTTACTATTGGAACTAAATTTGACGTTACTTTATTACTGCTCTCCCTATAGTAACACTACACATTACGAAATTTTTTAATATGCTTACTTTATTATCTATAAAGCGTCAAAACCAGGAACTGATGAACCAGTAAATTAAATTAACTATTAAATAATTATAAAAAGAAATTTAATACAATATCTCTCTCAATCTTTATGCTTTCTCAATCAATCCAATCTATCAATGTATCTCTTCAAATCACTTTCTAAAATGCGCAATTTACAGAACAATTCTGAAAATGCTCATAAAAGTCTAAAAGATCTAAGATATTATTAACCAACCTATACAAGAATTGCGGGGACACTTCAAGAACACGGAACTCCGTGATATTTCGTGGTCATCACATTACATGCATGACGTCATTTGTTTACTAGCACTAAAAAGTTAGCCTAAACTAATCCTATCACCTAACCCTAACACTAACCCTAACTTAGGCCGAACACTTAATCATGTGATGTGATTATCACGAAAATATCACGGAGTTCCGTGTTCTTGAAACTACCCGAATTGCGTTACACATCGCTGTAAAGCATTCAAGTAGTTTTGTTTCTGTTAATTAATTAAATGCTAAAAATGGTAACTTTTATACAGTACGTGTATACGTATTGATGTTTCAAAATCATGTCTAGATTTGGTATAAATGATTATCCAAGGATTTTGTTACAGAACATTATTACTATAATTAGCACCACTTTATTATTATTTTTTATTACCTTATTTTATAGCAGATGATCACCTGATAATTATTTCCTTATTCTCGAGCAAACATTACATATCTTGCATAATAATTCCCATTACTTCATTTTTACGTATAAATAGCATATTTCCCATCGGTTCGGTAATTATTTTAAATTGAATCGACTTTACACTAGACATATAATAGGATCACTCACCGTAATGAGAGGAAGGAGGATATAGTAACCTGCTCTTTTAAATACAATAAAACCGCTCTCATACTATAAAGAACTATCTTTTCTTAAATACTAAATATCTTAACGCTTGCGATTTATTACTAAATTCGGCAACGAATACGTAGTAGTTGCCGTCTAATTAAAATAAAGAAATTTAAACAATGAAAATGATTAATAATTGTTGTCAAATTTTCCTTTTTGAGTTACGACGGCATCTATACTATATTATGATGAATTGCCTAAATAGGTTACGTCTCCAGATTGTTCAAAAACTTGTATCACTAAAAATTTGAAAAACAAATCAGGCCATATATTCTTTTTGAATCAAGATTTTGCAAGAAATAGTTAGGCCATATTTTCCAGTATTTATTTAATAAGAAAATTCTATAAATATTTTTGCTAATGTGAAAATGATGTTGGGCGCTTTTTTTGCGCCCATATATTTTGCCAATTGAAGAATTTTCATCATGTGGATTTAAATAGCGTCATGATTCTATCTCATTTCATTGTTTTCATTTATATATTTTTAAAGTCCGAGAGGATAACATAAGACATAAAAATTATTATTAATATGATAAAACGTAAACCTCCGTCATGAGATCATAATGAGATAATTTCGTATTAATCAAAGTTCTGGTGTGTTAATCTTTGAATAAAAAATTTTAAATCGTTATCTCCCATGTAGATCCATTAATTATAAATATTTATATTTTTTATCGATCAAGCTAATTAACGCCATTTCGTTAATAAAAAAATTAAATATAAAACATCCCTGGCTCGCTTATAAAAAACACAATCTTTTTCTTGGATATTTATCAAGAACAAAACAAAAACATAAGACTTACACGCTTTTTTTAATTTAAAATTTATCTTAATTTACCAATGGCATCAAAATTTTTTACTCTTACCATTTTGGTTTTGTTGTTCTTGTCTGCTCTTAGTTCATCTGCAGAGCGTTTAAGACGTCAAAATAATAATGAATGTCAAACAACTTCCACGACAAGTTTCACTTATACTACCACTCCTGCGCCCGACTGCACTATAACCATCATGGCACCCACTGTGACAGCTGTCGTTTGCGGCAATTGCAATAGTTCAAGTCCAGGTCCGAATGGTCCAAATGGTCCAAATGGTCCAAGCTTCTTTTTTTAAAATTTAAAGGTTAAAATATCATTTGCATAAAGTTAATTTGGTTCTTGCAAATTATATGAAAAAAATATTTTTTTTTAATATGATCAATAATTTATATATTTGGAGGATAAAAATATTTTGGAATTTAATTGGAAAGCTGGTTCTTTAAATATTTTTTGATGCATTATTAATCACAAAAAAGGGTGTTAATTCCATAATAATTTACACTAAGCAAATATTTTTTACTTTTTAATCAAGGTTGCTATAATTAGGTATAGTTCTATTTTTGACTCTTGATACATAATTAAATTATCGTGATTTGACACAACCTTTAGTTTCATAATATTTTTATCTTTATAAAAACTTGTATTGAATTTCAAATATCTATTTTAATTTACTTATTTAATAATAAATAAAAAATACAAGTGGCTATCTTTAACTATTTTTTTAAATTTAATTTGTTGCTTAAAGATTTTATGAATCCGTATCATTTCATCGACAATCACTTTATAGATGCCTAATTTCGTAGGCAAGTTTATTTTACAATTTATTTCGAAAGTTTATTTCACCGACAATTCATTTCATAGACTAGCTTATTTCATTGATAACTCATTTTGCAGCAGATTTTTTCTATAAAGTGCACTGACCTTAAACTTAGATCTAAATTAATCTTAGTAACAATGACTAAATTATCTTGTTTGTGATATGAGATGTTGATGAATTGATTATCTGTAGAATAAACTTGTCTGTATACTTAACCATTTAAAATGTTATAAATTGCTATTACTTATAAAAATAGTATTTTAATTGGCTATTATTTATAAAATTATATTTTAATACAATTTTAATAAATCCATAATTTATAATAAATTCAAATTTTTATAATAAATTTAAAAATTTTATAATAAATTCACAAAGAAAGGAATCTCTGTTCTTCCATTAATCTTTGTTGCAACCGTGAATTTTGCCCTAATTTTTTTAATCTGTCAAAGGAGAATGCACTATCAAATTTATCAAAATGTTATTCAAGAGTACGCGTCCTTGATACAACTATAAATGTAATGCGGGAGCTAACACCCTATTTCCAAGATTTATTACAACTTGTGGTAATGTTAAACCTTGTGGCTTGTGAATTGTAATGTCCCAAGCAGGCACAAAGGAAATTGAATGGAGAGCGAGTTCCTGACTTTCCTTCCCAAGTGCATTTAATATATCGAATCAGCATTGCTTGATAATTCGATATAGATTTCAATGGACCCATATAATTGTCCATTTTAACCAGGAATAACTGTATGTAGTGGAAGTGGAGTTCTTCCTATTTCATATATAATATCAACAACCGTACTCATTTGAATAAAATGGATTATTTTCTTTAAGAAAATTTAACCACATTAAGATATTTGTACGTTTGACTTTAAATTTACCATCTTGTCCAGTTTGTTGAACAACTAAAAATCAAAGGATCTCTGGGCAATTCTTGAACATCTTGAGAAAAAATTAATTACGTGATATCTGTAACGGAGCTAACCACTTTTTAAGTTTAAAACAATAAGCATAGGAAGAACCTGTGCAATATAAATATTATCTTAACCATATATATTTTTATATTAACATTCATTACTATAGTTACATACCCGGATCCATAATATTCTCTAATGAAAAATCTTTTTCATTAACTTGTCTCTGCTACATCTATCACAAGAACCAGTTTTATAATCTAATATAACTGAAGGAAGGCTTCTTACAAGTAGGACGATAATTATGTCCAAGATTACGATCATCATCAGTAAGTTGACAAGCAGATGATGTTTAATTTTCTAAAATAATTTATTACATATCCGACATTATTATTTTTTTCTCAATTTTAATTTAAAATCGTACTTTTATTTAGGCTGTCTTCACTATTCGTTTGTTTATCTTGATTTATGTTTTATTATTAGTTGTTAACTGACGTTTGTGTCGAGCCTGTCTCTTTTCTGATTCGCTTTTTTCAATATGCTAACTGTTGTTCTTCAATTATTGAACTTTTTCATTTCCTTCTCAATTCATTTCTTATAGCTATTTGTTCAGATATGTAAGTTCTTTTTTGATTTTGCATTTTAACAAAATAAAAAAAGGACATACAGAATAACTCTTATTTTCTAACTGATAAAACACTTATTATTAATTTTTTACGATACAATGACAATTAGGGTCCCTAGTGCGATGCGAAATAAAATGCAAATTATGCGATGCGATTGGTTCAAATTATGCGGCTAATGCTTTACGTTCAGAATTATGCGAAACGATCGTAAAATTATGTTAAATTATGCGATTTTTTTTACTATTAACCACGTGATAAATATACTCAATCTGGATTGGTCAATTTCTTTCAGAATTTTTAATGTATATATATGTTGTGCCTCAGATTAAAACTTGCGTCAGATTGAATCAAATGACTATCAATTGACCAGCATTAAATGATCGGCAACAACTGGCCTAAACTAACTGCTAAATTTGTCGTAATTTTACCCCAACACTAATCTAATTTAGGCCGGGTATCATCTGATGCAAGGATCGACAACATATATAAAAAAAATTGCGCTCAAAATTTTTTATATTAAAAATGATCAATCACAGGCACTATTTACTATTATGCGATTTGGGCCAAATTATGCTTCGCATATGCGATGCTAAAAATTGGCTCATTATGCGCATCGCATCGCATCGCATAAAACTAGGGTCCCTAATGACAATATTCTTTATTAAAAGTCAGTTTGTATATTTTATTAAAAGTCAGCTATTATATTTAAACAAAGAATCAGGTATCCAGGTATCTAGACGTTGATCCTGATTTAGGTTATTGTATTTAAAATTTGAGTCAGGGTGAAGCGGGAGCCGGAAATTTCCGAAAATTCAGTAGAATGGTTGAAAGGTTTTCGCTTCGCTTCCCTCAGCTCCTGCCAATAAACTTGCCTGTGAATTAATTATCGGCGAAATAAGGTGTCTACGGATGATTGTCTTCGAAATGAGCAGCATCGAATTTTTATACTATTTGCTATATTTTATTTTTTTTCTTAAACGAAGAAACAAGTTTCAACAATAGACAAGAAAATTTTTAAAATAAAGCAAATACATACAGTATATGTTTAAAAAAAACTATAAGTTTGAAATCTCGATATATTATTCGATTGCCATTGCAGTATTGAGAGATTAAGAATTCAGTCTATTTATTATTCATTAAAAAAAATCTAACGCGCCATAATTGATTTATCATTTCATTCGAGTAATGAATATATCATATTATTTTCGAGCAAAATAAAGATAGAATGTGAAACATATTTAACAGTCGATTTTCTTTCTTCAATCTTTCTTGCAATTTTGAACATTTTAAATTATTTAATTTTATTATAATTGTAAAAATAATTTAAATTTTACATTACATGTAGATTCTATAAGAAAATTCTACGCCAGATATTAATGCATATATTGATTGTATCGTTATTTTATTAATTACTACCGTATTTCATTTTTATCGCTTTGAAAATCGAAAATGAATGGTTTTTCTTGTAATATCCTGTTATCTTACAGGAGTACCACAAATGGATAACTTCAATCTGACATTAATTCAGGAGCAGGTCTGGACAGTAAAGTCCTCCGCTCCGGACCACTAAGTTCTCCCTTTTGAATATCATAATATTTTCTAAACAGAGGCTACTCATTTTGTTTGCTTGTCAAACGATGACAACAGTTAAAAAGAAAATTATGCTTCGAGCGCATATCATTTTTCTAAAGGTGTTTTGCGAAACTAAGACAGCATATTTGAAAGAACTTCATATAAAAAAAAGCATTTCACCTTAAAAAGACGTAAAAATGTTACCAAAATGACATGTGGTATATAAAAAATTAGAACACAGATCATATGGGATTCAATTATGTAATGTGAAAACTTAACCATTTCTTATGGTTTAACTTGGCAAAAATCATTAATTACCTTATTTATAAACTTTCGAATAGTTTTTTTTTACTTCATTCTAATTTTTGTTTTGATCGCAATAACTGATCAGTAATTCACTTTTGATTTGTATACTGCACCATAACTAATTTTCTCGAAACAGCAACCTTTTATCTATTTGTTTTAACATCTCATAATTCAATAAATAGTTTTATGTTAAAAAATATGCGGACAGAACAGAAATCTAACTTTAAATTTATATGATTTATGGCATCGAAAAACAAAAATTATTAAAACTAGGGATGTTATTCTGCTTGCCCAAACTCGGCTCGACCGTTTGAAGCCCGAAACCAATGGAACTCAAGCTATTTCAGTCACGAGATTTTCATTATTATTTAATCTCCTCATGCCCGAAACGAGTTTGAAATCGATTATATAAGCAAAATGCTTAATTTAAAAGTTAGTTCACTGCGGTGAGATATGATGATTTATATAAGGTAGAAATGGGTAGTTTGGCGAAGTTAAAATAACTAATATAAAAACTTATTTATTTTAATATTAAAAAAAATTTTTTTTGTATTAATTTTTATACATAATTTAGAATTATTTTATATATATTAGTAATATAACATCTTTTTTTTAAAAAAATTGACATTAAATGGGATTATACATCTTATAAAAAGTTTAAATTTTAGTGAGGTAGGTGTAATTTGACGATACCTCGTGTGATCCAGTAATCAGAATCGAATGGTATAATAATCACCCGATTCTGATCACTGTATCATCGATTATATGCTGCACAAAAATGATCCTTGAGGGAAATTGTAAACCTGGCAAATCATCGATGATATCCTGTGATCCAATTATCAGAGTCGGGTAAGCTTTGTACCATTCGATTCGTCTCATCGAGACAAATCAATGGTATAAAAGTCATTCCATTCTAATTATTTAGACCGCAAGATATCCAAATTCGTCAATACCCCTTACAAACTAACCAGTCGGAGCAGGATAATGTCCCTAGTTAAAGCACTATGCATCATGACTAGTTATCGCGATGATGATTGTCGCAGCTGATGCTGAAAACGGCTGACGCTGAAATTTTGACCTACTTTGATATGAAATTTTAAAATTTTTTTTGTGGTGATTTTTTCGTTTTTGTCTTATAGGATCAGGGTGAGGTTTGGGAGTAGATTTAATATTTAAAGCGTATTTGTGGATTTTAGCAGAGCTTATAGTTTCAAATCGAGATCGCAAATTTCAGCATCAGCCGTTTTCAGCATCAGCTGCATAAGCTGCGACAATGATTGTTTTCCTTCGTGTAACATGAAAATCTGCAATATTACAATATTATTAAATTCTTACATAGTTTTTTATTCTCGCTCGGATTTCATGTTAAACACTCTCTTTATTAGAGATTATGAAGATACCAAATGGGAGTAGTGCTGCACGCCATCACTTTTCTCTTCTACTATTACATACTGTGCTCATAACAACTCATAACAACTCTAAGTATACTGTGCTCATAACGCAAATCTTACGTTTTTGATACTCCTGCACTTACTTTTTTGATACTCCTGTATGTACCCCAAAATTACGCTTACTTTTTTGATGCAGATCTGCATATATACACGTGTCTTGTGTTACACAAAGGCCCAGTGCATTGTTTTTGCAAAAATAATTTTTGGTTACACGCC